>CAUYON010110775.1:0-51812 GCA_963573935.1 Arctocebus calabarensis | reverse complement strand
GGAGGCAATCGTGAGTGGGTGACGAGTCAGAGGGAGTAAGTAAGAGGGTTGCAGGATTTAGTGTGGGACATGTATTAAAAGATAATGATGGGTCAGATAAGAGAGAGGTTTGAAGATTAAGAATGCGGCATGGTGGCAGGGTTTGGAGATTTTTGTAGGTTAAAAGATCAGATAGCGAATGGGGGGACAGGACAGTAGTAGGGGAACTGAAAGTGAGTTTTTTTGATTCTTGTATTAGAGTAACTGCAGCTGCTAACACCTTGAGACAAGGGGCCCAACCTTGAATAGTGTGATCTAATTGTTTTGAGAGGTAGGCAACTGGAGCAAAGGTGGGGCCTAGGTGGTGTCCAAGTATGCCAAGAGCAAACCCACGGGTTTCTGTAACATATAGGAAGAAGTGACGAGAAAGATCAAGAAGGTGGAGGGCTGGAGCTTCTAATAAAGCACACTGTAGAGATTTAAAAGGAGCAGAAATGGAAGTTAGGAGAGGCTCATGAGGGTCACCTCGAGTAGCATTATATAAAGGAGCAGCCAGGAGAGAAAAGTTGGGAATCCATGCTCTGAGGTACCCAGCTAACCCTAAGAAGGAGAAGAGTTCCTGTTTTGTGGTGGGGAGGGGAAAGTCACGAAGAAGGCTTTTTCTATTTGTGGTAATAGCTTTAAAGCCTGGGGATAAAAGGACACCAAGATAAGTGACTTTTTGTTGGAATAATTGAACATTTGAGGGAGAGACTTTATATCCTTTATCAGCAAGGAAGTGAAGTAGTGAACAGGTATTTTGTTTAGAGTCATGTAAGGTGGGACTACAGAGTAGGAGGTCATCAACATATTGAACTAAGGTTGAAGGAGAGGGATTGTAGGACTGGAGGTCTCGTTATAATGCTTGGCCAAATAAATGGGGACTGTCATGGAATCCCTGGGGGAGTACAGTCCAAGTAAGTTGGGAAGAAGTTTGAGAAGTAGGGTCAGTCCATGTGAAGGCAAATAGGTCTTGGCAATCAGGGTGTAAAGGAATGGGGAAAAAAGCATCTTTGAGGTCTAATACAGAGAAATAGGTGGTTTGAGGTGGGATGGTTGATAGGAGGGTGTGTGGATTAGGGACTACTGGGTGTATAGGAATAACTGAAGAATTAATGAGTCTTAGATCTTGTACTAAGTGATATGTGCCATTAGGGTTTTTAATTGCTAGCATGGGAGTATTATATGGTAAGTGGGTGGGTCATAAAAACCCTTTTTTTTAGGAGATCTTGTATAACAGGTTGGAGTCCCAGGAGGCTTGGTAAGGGAAGTGGGTATTGACGTTGGGAAGGAAAAATAGAGGGGTCTTTTAGTTTAATAAGAATTGGAGAACAGGAAGTAATTGAGGGGGTTTTAGTATCTCAAACCTTAGGATTTACTTGCTCTAGGGGAATGGGCCAGGGTGATGGGTCTTTGATGGCTTGGGAGAGGATGAGGCAGAGTGAGGCAGAAGGAGATAGGTCAGCATTTATTAAATTAAAATTAAAAGTGAGGGTGGTACCTATTTTGGAAAGTATGTCATGCTCCAGAAGGGGAACCGGACAGGAAGGTAACACCAAAAAGGAATGTATAAATGAGAAATTGCCAATCATGCAGTGTAAAAAAGGAGTTTGACGTGGACGTTGGGAAAAACCCTCTACCCCGACAATAGAGGTAAGCGACAGGTAGGTAGGACGACTAAACTCCTTAACAGCTGAAAGACTAGCTCCAGTGTCTAATAGGTAGGCAATTTCCCTACCTGCCACCATCAGGGTTACCCTTGGCTCCACAGAGGTGATCTTTGTTGGGTGAGAGAAGTCTCGTCAGTCTTCAGAAGAGGTAAGCCCCAAGAAGTCTGCTGTAGGTGTCATAGGTCGGCTGGCCTCATGTCCTCTCTGGGTCAAAGGGCAGTCAGCCTTCCAGTGACCCTTTTTTTTGCAGAGAGGGCATGGCTTTGATGGGGGTCTGGGATTTGGGCAATGTCGTGCCCAATGGCCTTCTTCACCACATTTGTAGCATGATCCAGGTGGTTGGGTTATGACACGGCCTTTGGCCCCTGATGACTTAGGCAGGTTAGAAATGATGGCTTCAGTGACACTGTTTGTAATACTTTGAGCTAGCATTTGATAGTCTTGGGTTTGAGATTTTTTATTTTCCCTGCGGAAAATATCATCTCGTCCCGTGTAAACCTTAAAGGCTGTGTCTAAGATCACTGCCTGGGGTGTTAGGGGTCCCCATGCTCCCAGCGCTTTAGTTTAAGCTTAATGTCGGGGTACCTTTGGTTAAAGAAATAAATCATGAGAACGTTTTTCCCATCTATTGTTTCAGGATCTAAATTAGTATATTTAACAAAAGCCTTAGTAAGGCATTGGAGGAAAGCTGAAGGATTTTCAGACTTATCTTGCATGACTTCCCATAATTTATCATACTTGATAGCCTTTTTGGCGGAAGCTCTAAGTCCGCAAAGAATGCAGGTAATAAATTTGTTTCTACTTTTTTTTCTTGCATTATTATTATAATTCCAATCTGGCTGGGAGTTAGGGACTGCTATGTCACCTGTAGGATGTTCATTGTTTGACATATGAAATTGATCTGCTGCCTCTTTCCCCTTTTCCCATACTCGTTTGCGCTCATCAGGGGTTAATGTGTTGGCTAAAATAACAAAAACATCATGCCAGGTAAGTTGGCAGGACATAGTAATAAATTGAAATTCTCGAATAAAATGAGAAGGATTAGAAGTGAAGGAACCTAGTCTAACCTTAAGGTGTGTGAGTTCAGTCATGGGAAATGGGAGGAAAACAGACAGTGCGCCATCAACTCCAGCAACCTCCCGGAGTGGGGCTAGGAAGTGAGAGGGAGTTGAAGGTCCTTCTAATTCTGGAGACCGATGAGAGCGAGAGTGGGTGAGGGGGCCGGTGTGCAGTGAAGTGTGAGTAGAGGATGTAACAGAATCAGTTTGTAATTTGTCTACATTGTTACACGGTGGTACTGTAGGACCATAATATGGAGGAAGAGGGGGAAGAGAAGGGTAAGAGGTGCGGAAGTGTTTTTTTGCGCAGCTGGAAGTGGACTGAGAGATGGACCAGAAGAACTCTGAGGGCTAGTTGGAGGGGAGGGGTTAGAAGATGAGCTTGGATTGGTTGACGGAGAAGTAGGAGGGACAAATGGTGAAGGCAACTGTGCGGTTGAGGGAGGAGCAAAATGAGGTAGATTTGGAACTGGAATTATTCCGTTTCAGAACACGTGGCTGCTTGCTGCGGGATGGGGGAGTTTCATCTGCTGGGTGGAATAAATTTGATTCAGGGAGATATAGAGTAGAAGAGCCTTTTGCCACAAGGATTTTGGAATCACCCGAACATAAATTAGGTTTGGTTCTAAGATAGGAGAAGCCTTGAACATAGGGGACCTCGCTCCATCTGCCAAGGCACTCACAATATTTATATAAGTCTTGGATTAAAGAAAAATCAAATGAACCATAGGTTGGCCAGACACTTTGGTTGTCTAGCTTGTAAAGTGGCCAAACCTGGGTAGAGAGTTTAATTAATTTTTTTGGTTTTAAGTCTAATCCTAATTCCACCAGGTGATTTAATAAGCACCCTAAGGGGGAGTCGGGTGGGATAGAATAGCTTGCACTCATGGCGATTCTTCACGGAAATAAAGCGTTATTCTGCTCACACGTGGACCAGAACAGAGCGGGAACGTCTTCCTAGCTATGTTGCTGGCCATGGAAAAGACACAACTTAGGAGAGCCCTCAGTGTCCTAAAGTAGTGCCAGACCCCTAGGGCCGAGTAGAGCTTGAGACCTGGCGCCAGGAATTTTTGGGCGTGGAAGCGCTGCGCTAGGCCACAAGGTTAAAGGGAATTGGGAGCTCAAGCCTCCAGACGGGTGAATCACCAGGAATGTAAGCCGCCTAGACCACGATTGGTGAATACTCACTCCCACAGGGGTACTCACCGATTTTCAAATGAGGCCGGTGTTGAGTGCTGGTTGTGGCGCCTTGGTGGAGGGACACAAGCCAATGAGGTGGTGAATGCCGGTAGTGCGAGAATATAGGGAGAGCCCCCAGGGGCTAAAACCCCACGGAAGGGGTTAAAGCTACCTTTTGAGGCTTTTCCCTAATTATATCCTGCTTCTGACACCAGATGAAAGGGGGCACTCAACCGGCAGAAACTTTACAGACCACCAGGGCTTGTAGGAAAGGTCTTTATTGGTGACGGATGTTGCAGAGTAGCACCCCAGAGGAGAGAAGAGAAAAAAGAGAGAGTGAAAGTAAAATCGTGCCCTTACTTTGTGTGGGTTTGGGGCGGTGATGGGATGGTGGAACAGCCAATAAGGTGTTACTGCTCTGGTGCTAAGAACCGTAGGGGGCGGGCCATAAATTTGAGCTTTTCAGAGGATAATCGGGATATATAAAGTTGTGCAATTATCTAACAACCTTAAAAACAGATGAGTGTTAATAACTTTAAAATGTATAATCTTAAAGAGTGAGACAGAATCTGAAATTAAAAGTAGAGGGTAGCCCAATTTAAGAGTATACTTTATATTACAGGTTTAACATCAAGCTCACAAAACTTTATTTTAATATCTTACAGTTTTTGTTGTGTTTGCATTTTATAAATGAGATATTTTTACTTACTATATAATATATGCGGTATAAACCTTCTTATCTAAAATTGATAAATCAACCTGAATAGCAAGTTATTTGTACCAACCTTTATTTTAAAAAGCATATATTTTTATTTAGATCATTGAAAGACATTTAAAACTCTAGGACTAACTCTTTTCCAAATTGCACTACTAAAGCAGCCTCTGAAATATCTCAATTACTAAACTCAGCTGGTCAATCCCACCAGAAAACAAAAATGTCTTTTGTTTCTCAAATTTATGGTAATATGATCATTCCAACCTAATTGCCTTGGTTCGGTTCTGAGAGCTCTATTCCATTTGCACCACTGTAATCTCAAATTTGATTTCTGATCTGAATTTCTTTCCTTTCTGCAGTGAATACATTACTGTCAGACAATGTTCCTCTCTGACATCATCCTCAGTGAAGGGTCAACAATGATATCACATACTTTGCAATTTATCTTTTTCTAAAGTCCCATCCCATCAATTGAATGTTAGTTTCTAATATTTCCCCTATGGAGATTTTTACTGTAGTTACTTTGACTTCACACTCTTTAAAACCCTATCTGAATTGCCTATTCACTTCTTAACTGTCCATCACTATTTATCATATGAGCAAATTCTCAAACATCCTTTCCTTTTCTGATTATAATTTAAATTTCCTGCATTCTGAAATTGATATTTATTTTATGAGTTCTACTTTTCTGACGAACTGGTTATGTGGTGGATATTAAGTTTATTATTTTTAATTTCATAAATTTTCCTTTACTTAACATGCTGACATGCTCAGCTATCCCCGTGCGTATGTGTGTTTTCTTTCTCTGGTGTTTAAGGCAAAAAAAAAATCCCCAAACAAACAAACAAACAAAAACATGTTTCTTTTGTTTAGTATGTATGTTTTCTTTTTCTTTTTCTTTTTTTTTTTTTTTGAGACCGAGCCTCAAGCTGTGTCACCCTGGATAGAGTGCTGTGACATCACAGCTCACAGCAACTTCCAATTCCTGGGCTCAAGCGAGTCTCCTGCCTCCACTTCCCAAGTACTTGGGACTATTGGTGCCTGCCACAATGCCCAGCCATTTTTGGTTGTAGCCGTCATTGTTGTTTGGTTGGCCCAGGCTGGATTCGAACCTGCCAGCTCAGGTGTATGTGGCTGGCGCCTTAGCCCGTTGAGCCACAGGTGCCAAACCAGCATGTATGTTTTCCATCTTAACTAAATAGATCTTTAAAAATGAAAATGAAAACCTTCTTGGATGGCAATATTTATTTTATTGAAAGATAATTTTTCAGAGTGAAGTAATGCTGGTGTTTAAGAAACATCAGACATGAGATTACACCTGTCTTCTCCCACCAGCCAGATCACTTCCTCCATTCCAAAAAATCTGTTTCTGAGCTTGAGGACCTCAGTGAAGACTGGTTCAAAACCCCTCAGAGGAGTTACCACCTGCTAAATTCACATCCTTCATGACTCATTAGGAATTGGGCCCATCTAACATATCTACTGTGACTTTAATAAAGATTGTGTCATCTTCAATACATGTCTCTTTTGTTGGAACAGTGTGGGCCACAAGAACTGACTGCCAGAGGCCATATTCATCCTTCCCATGGGCTTCTTGAAGCTGCTGCTATTGGATTCAGATTTGAACACACCTCCCAGATTATTACTTATTCCCTAAGTGATCGTATAAATTTGATAGTATTTATTGATGTTTAATATTACAAATTAATTATATTGACATGGGGATATAATTTATATATTTCTTGCTTAATTTAAGCTTTGGCAGTAATATATTATCTCTTACCTATAGTTCTTAGTGCTCAAGCTATTTTTCCTACATAAAATTATCTTTCATTCTTATCTCATTAATGTAATAATGAAAATATTATTTCTGATACATGATGCAAACTTGAAATACAAATTGTTAAAAAAATTGAAGTTTTGTTTTCTCTTATCTAGGCATTTGATTTATTATCTTATGATATTTTATATTTTGTTTCAGTCCTTTGCCATCTCAGGATGTTACTGTAGTGTATTACAAATAACACTTTGTCAGTGACAACCAACATCTGATCAACATCTGCCTCCTCACCCGAATCCCCATCTTATTTTCACTAAGAGGTAAAAGTTCCTTCGTTTGGAGAACATTACCCAGAAAATGGTGTAGTACTTTTGTTTATATGCCATTTGCCATACGTTAGTCACATAGCTTTGGAGAGCTACAAAGGAGCTTGTGCAGAGTTGTCTTTGAGTCATAGTGTGCCCATCTAAAATTGTTTTTACCATGAAATGTGTAGAACAAAGGATAAACAAGAATCAGGCATGTCTTTCTCACACAATGGCATCTTCTTTCTACCAGGTATAGAATATAAATGTCTTAACCCAATAACTAAGAAGATGTGGTGAAGGCTATGTTAATCAGTTTCATGAAAGTATTCCAAATTATATATAAAACCAGCACATTGTACCCCATAATTGCATTAAAGCATACAGTTATGATTTAATAAAAAAAATCTCATTCCAAAGGCTATCCTCGTATTTTAGACTATTCAAAGGGTCATTGTGTGTTTTTACAGTACAATACCTCTAATAGCAATTAACATTGTGCTTTACTAATTCACTGATAATTCTTTCTTTTCAGTAAGATGTAAGTACTTTCAAGGAAAAAAGTATGTACTGTATTTGATTTTTCCACAACATATTTATATGGTATTTGAACCCCAGTAATTCAATAATAAATAGCTGATGAATGTAGGTGTAAATAAATGGCCAAGAGAGAAAACTCTCACATTACTGAGTTCTCATCTGACTTCATCATGACTATTCTAGGTAAAATTAATGGTTAACTCTAATTTCTCTCCACTTCTGTTAAATATGAAACACTATAATTTATTTGTACTCCTGTTGGTGTTTTCTTGTGACATTAACTTTTATTGTATCTTCATTTAGATTTATTCTATCTTCATTTAATGTGGCACTCACATAATGTCATTGATGACCATAGCTTTATTTACATTACTGCAATGGAACATTATTTTAAATGTCCATAATGTAATTTTAAATTAGCCTCCTGCATCTATGTTCATTGAACTAGTGTGGTTCTCAATTAATTGAATCTAGTTTTTAAAATTGTGGGCACTCTGTCAAGACTTTAAACAAAAGATAAAGTGTTCAGGTTTAGAAACATACTACGTGTAGAATGAGTCAATCTTAGGGAGAGGCCAAGATGCCAAGCTTTACGATTTGCTATCTCTGTAATAAACGTGATTATGTAGCCTCTATTCTAGTTGTATGGCAAACTTTGAGCCTCATGAACTGCAAAATGAGAATGAAGATTTAAATCGTATTCTCCGTAGATAATGATGGCCTTGGAGTGTATACTGAAACTTTTACAGTATTATGTCAGAGGCAAGGGAAAATTTTATATGGACAGATTGGAAAGTCTCTGTATACTTTTATCATGAGAATTCTAAAAAATGATCAGAAACTTTCCTAGAGAAGCTTATCAATCAAAAATATATCAGATTAGCCTTAAAAACTTCACTTAACTCCAGTGAGAAAAGCCCACATCACAAAGTCCCAAAGCTGCAGATGGTGGGTGTGCAGGGAAAGACAGGAACACTGATTACAAACTAGACAGCCTTTTTAAAAAGAAGCATGGAGAACCATCAAAGAACTATGAGTAGACATTCAATTCAATCCTGCAATCCCCTTATTAGATATATGCCTAGAAGAAAAAAAAATATTTTATCATACGACATTTGCCCTCAAATGTTTACAGCAGCTCAATTCAGAATTGGAAAGATGTGAAAACAGCCCAAGTGCCCCTCACCCTATGGATGTATAATAAACTGTCATACTTGTATACCATGGAATGCTATTCATCCATAACAAGATTGAGATTTTGTATATTTTGCATTCTCCTTAGTGAAGCACATTCTCCTTAGTGAAGTATCTCAAGAATGGAAAAGTAAGCACTTTATCTACTCAATACTAATTTGAAACTAGCAGATGAAACACCACAGGCCCATATGAGAGAAAAACACAACTAAATTCAAGTAGTGGGGAGGGGGCATAAAAGAGGGGGCTCAGTAAATGGTACAACATAGAGATATATGGCACACCTCCTGAGCAAAGGATTCAACTACCACCTAGATGCTACCCAACAAATGCAAACAATGTGACCCAATTGTATACGCCCTTATATTAACCTGAAAAAAACCCTCAGTTTAAATAAAACTATAAATATAATATAGAATATAAATTATATCATTTAATATTATTAATTTCTATTTTTACTTTTCCATCGAAACTAAATTATTTGTTCAATTACTTCTGCAAAAACAGGTATATCTGCAAAGCTAAATCTTTCTCCATGACAAAACTATATTTACATATATCTACTTCTTTATGTTGGAAAATATTTGCTCTTAACTTTTCATGATTGTAAAGTGTACAAACTAAATTATTGATTTTTAGACAATAACAAAATAATTTTGTTTTCCACAAGAAATTCTGGGTGATAGAGAAACTTTGAAATCTAATTTGATAGCAAAGAAAAGTCATATTTCTTATAAACTGCTTAGGAAAATCTATATTATAGATATTACATTTCCTGGCAACTAGAGGTTGACTCGTAGTTGAAACTACACTCAAAGAATGGTTTAAATTTAGATGTGTTTATATTTGGCAATAAACAGAGATTTGTATAAACCTGAATTGATTAATGGTTATAAAAATAATTTCCTATAAAATCAGTCATTTCATTTTAATCACTGTCTATTAGCTCACTCTGGAGAAACAATCTGAATATCTATCATCATTCCTTAACCATTACTTAGAAAATAAATGTAGTCCTTGTATTTCAGTGGTTCTCAGAACATGTAATTTTAAAGCACATAAAAATGTTCATGGTTTAGAAAGATAAAGAAAAGTTTTTCATGAGTATTTACAAAAAATTATTACAGATTTCTTTGCAAAATCAAATAGTTTTGCATGGAAGATTTTGTGTTCATAATTTTGATTTTTATCATAAAAACTCTCAAAAATATTATAGCATTTTTGGCTGATGTAAAATTTCAAATCTCAAAGGCATACTTTTTTAATGTTACATTTTTATTTATTCAGTCACCATAGCTACTCACACTCAACTCTTAACACCTGCAGGTGAATCACAGCCAACTTCTAAGATATTTTGGCTTCTTCCATTTTCATAGGGGAAAAGAGAAAGTCAAACTTTGTTTTATGTTGACCTTAGAGTAGAGCGTGAATAGTAACGCTATTCAGATATTCACTCTTTTTTTTTTCTTGGTTTATTTCAATCTCAGTGATTCCAGTCTTCCTGAGACCCCACTGAGATGAGGAAGATGTGCATATAAAGGGACATGATTTTGCTGTGCTTCAGGACTCATTGTCTGATTTACTGTAATAGATTGTGACATATCTTCTTTTATGATTACTTATCCTAGATGACTGAGTTATACCTCATCATATATTCCTGAACTGTTTAAGTAATCATGTCTGCTATGGTAAGCTTTATCTGAGACTAATGGACTGCAATGTGAGTTATAGGCCCTCAATTGAACATATTGCTATAATATGATACTTAACTTTCTTGCCACAAGAGTTACATGATATGTGAACATTATAAAAATATGTGTATTTGGACATATGATTCTTGGCTAATAATCTTGGCTTCTTTTTTGATTAAGTAGAGAAAAAGAAAAGCACCTTATATATGAATAATTAAATTTATGTCTTACTCATATATAAAAGAAAATATATATATTTTAGAAACCAAATATAGCCCAATTGATTAAATGAAATGAATAAAAATTCTGTAATAATTGGCATTGTTTAACTGTCTGCATGTTTATTTATGTAAGCCTGAACGCTTATTCATTCATGCTTTTGTATCTCTGCTTTTTAGATACCTAAAAAGTGGGGGTTTTGTCTGATACTATTCAAAAGCACATTATTTGAAATGTAGTTTGAAACTAGAGCACTTAGAGGACTTGAACATTTTTTTTTTTAACTATTAAAACCAAGCTGTTGTGTTCTAGCAGAGTCATCTAATTCTAAGTAAAAAGATGAGGTTGAAAATGGATAAAGAATTTTACTCCTATTAGAAATATCCATGCAAAACTGAGGTCTGGATTGTTCACTAACTCTGACCACCTCAATGACCCTAAACAATGTTTTTAGACAGTACAGTGCACCTGACTTTATGATCCAAATAGCACAAGTCATAGCAGAAAAAAAAGACAAGGAATGGAAGTGCCAATCAATCCTGCTAAATCTAATATTATGCTACCCTAAAAATGACATATTGCTTCAATAGGATGTAGGGATGTAGGGATTTTTTTTTTATGAAAATAATTGAAAAAAGGGATTAAGAGTAATTATTAAAAATATCAGGGCAATGGCTTTTACACATAATCAGTACTTATCAAAATAACTTGTGGAGTTTTTACTCAAAATAATAGTTACAGAGCAATCTGGGAGGATAGTCCTGTATTTTCTCACAAGGTTGCCCATGTGTACTACTGGATTAACTTAGAGCAATTACTGATTATCACATATGAAAAAATATCAACCCATATTCTTAAACTCTGTATAGAACCTACTCTGTTTCTAATAGTTACCTATACAGAACAAGGCAAATAATCAATTGCGGAAATGCCAGAGTTGGATATTTTTTAAAATTCCTTAATTAGAAAACTTACGGGGAAATATGCTACATTTTACTAAATGTATCAGAGGGAAAAATGTGACCCTGATATTCCCCAGGGAAAAAGACAGAGATGTGTGCATATGTGAGCATATTTACATAGACAGAACAAAGAGAGAAGAGAGAGTAAGTTTGAGAGAGAGGATGAGATTAGATTTATTTCAAAAAATTGGCTTGCACAATTATGGGCTAGCACTATTGCAATTCACATGGCTAGTCACCAGGTTAGAAATTCCACCAAGAAATGATGGTTGCAGACTTGAGGGAAGAAATTTCTTTTTCAGGAAAACTTCAGTTTTGCTAAATTGACACATAAAACTAATCATCACAAGAGCTGGTTAGTTTGATGTGACACAGTTGATAGTTCCACAAAGATCATGAAATAAAATCGGTTTTCCCTAATGCTTCCTTGCTAAAGCTCAACGTGGCCATTTCTTCAGAGTAGTTTATGATTTAGGTAATAGACCAATTGAAGATATCTGGCCATGAAGGAAATTGAGGTCTCTATTTCCACAATGATGAAGTTTAGGTTTCTGCAAGTTTTCTAATTATTTGATTTCCTTAATTAATTGAACAGATGACTGAGGTACAAAATATAAATAACTGCGTATTTTTGCTCTATCTTTGAATTTTCCCAAGGAGATGAATTTTTATTTTTTTGAGACAAGAGATTCACTTTGTTGCGCTCTATAGAGTGCAGTAGTGTCATAGCTCACAGCAACCTCAAACTCTCAGACCATCCTCTTGCCTCAGCCTACCAAGTAGCTGGAACTACAGGCACCTGCCACACTGTCTATGTATTTTTAGAGAAGGGTCTCGCTTTTGCTCAGGCTGTTCTCAAACTCCTGAGCTCAGGCAATCCACCTGCCTCCATGAATTTCTAATAGGAATTATCAAGAGACCATATTATTTCAGGATTTGGAATCTGTGATGTGGTTTCTTGACTGCATTTAATTCCATTTTTTCCCTTCCTGACTTTGCATTGCTATTGTTAGTCATCTTGATTCTACAATTATATCAAAAAGCAAAAGTTTTAAAATACTATTTTGTATAGACATCATTTATATTTATTTGTCTTTTTCCATTAGCAATGTTCCTTATTCTTTCCTGTATTTTCATGGTTATTTGGATACTTTCTTGTTCTGAATGAAAAAAAAAATCAGTTTTACATTATTTTTAGTGCAGGACCCTATACTGACAAACTTTCTCAATAGTTTTTATTATTATCGTATTAAATACTTTTTATGACTGTAGTACTCTAGAACTTTTTTTTCGGAATTTTAGAGAACTTTTTTTTTTTTTTTGTAGAGACAGAGTCTCATTGTATCACCCTCGGTAGAGTGCCGTGGCATCACACAGCTCACAACAACCTCCAGTTCCTGGACTTAGGTGATTCTCTTGCTTCAGTCTCCCAAGTAGCTGGGATTACAGGCGTCCAGAAGATTATGTATTTTTGTCTTTGTTTTGTTCAGAAATCAGATACTTCTTGGTATTTTTTTGAAATTAGCTTTTTTAAATTTTACTTGATACTTTAAAGGCTTTGTATTTGCCTTTGATTTCAGTTATCCTGCATAGGTTTCATTATATATTTCCTGACTGGAGTTCACCTGGATGTGTGGGCTGATGTCTTGCTTTAGCTTTCGAAAATTGTTGTCAATTTTTTCTTCAAAGATTGTCTCAGGTCCCCTCCCCTCTTTTACCCTTTCTTTCCCCTAGGGCTTGAGGCCTATGCATATTGCATCTTTCCAGGGCATTCCATATTTCTTCGATATTCTTCCATTGTTAGTTGTGACACTCTTGATACCACTATTACCATTGCCACTAGGTCTCTGAGTTTGATTGATGCATCTTTGGTTATGTTTTACAGTTCTCTGCATTTTTGGTTTTGTCTTATTATTTTAGGTACATATTTGACTTGTTAATGGAACATATTTGGATTTAAATTTTTATGAAATTCAAAATTTTTCTACTTTAACATGTTGGTTTGACCTATGTGCATTAATAACAATAAACTATGAGATAGGTCTTATTTCTCCCATCTATTTTATGCTTTTCTAAACTAGTTTATTTTTAACAGGTAAATATTGTATGCATTTGTCATTTGTAGCATGTCATTTTGAATTATGTGTACATTGTGGAATGGCTAAACCAGGCTAATTAACATATGCATTCAATTATATACTTATAACTTTTTGTGGTGAAAACACTTATAATCTACTTCCTTAGCAAATTTAAGAATACATATATTGTTATCAACTGTAATCACCATGCTATACAATAGAAACCTTGCAATTACTCATCCTATCTAACTGAAACTGTGTATTCTTTGACCAACACTTTCCCAATTACCTTATCCTCAACTGTTCCTGGTAACCCCAATTCTACTGCCTACTTTTACAAGTTCAATATTTTTTATAGATTACACCTATGAGTGAGTTCATGGGCATTTGTTTCTCTGTGCCTAGCTTTTGTTGTTGTTGTTGTTGGGGATTCATTGAGGGTACAAGAAACCAGGTTGTGCCTAGCTTTTTAAAGTTTACTTAAAGTTCTCCATGCACATCCTTGTTGTCACAAATAACAGAATTTTCTTCTTTTTAAGGCTGAATAATCATCTCTGTGTGTGAATATACCGCTTTTTCTTTATCTTCTCATCTGCTAGAAAACACTTAGGTTGGTTTTGTATCACATAAGGACATGGGAGTACAGATATGTCCTTGATACACTGATTTCATACTGGGACTGTTAAGAACACACGGTAGTTCTATTTTTAGTTTTTGAAGACGCTCTATACTGCTTTTCATAGGGGCTGTACTAACTTACTTCCCATCAACAGTGTACAAAGGTAACTTTTTCGCCCCACATTCTTTTCAACAATCATTATTTTTGCTGTTCTTGATGCTAGTTATTCTGACAAGTGTGAGATGATATCTCATTGAGGTTTTTTATGTCCATTTTCCTGATGATGAGTGATGTTGAGCATTGTTTATACAACTGTGTGCCATTCATATTCTTCCTTTCAGCAATTTCTAGTTTCAATTTTGTATAACAAATTGGTTTTATCTCTTTTGTTTTCAGCTAGAGTTTTGCTATCATTGATGAATTTTCATTTTTCTCAAGGTATTTAAGATGTGTACTAAATTAATTTTAAACACACTTGCAGGCACACACACATAAATTACACACACACAAACATTCCCTGCTAATAATGTCAACATGATAATACATTTAGTTTCTTCCCTTTATATTATTCATTCAGTTGTTATGGTCTAAATATGTAACTTCTAAATATATGGCATTAAGAATTACAGGTTATGTATATATTTCCTTTTTATAACATGATTCTTACATGGATTTTCATTATTATAGGAGCAATTTATTCTTAACATATATTTTATAATCTCACTGCTATTTTCTTTCCTTTGTGCTTTTCATTCTTGATCTTTTATTTTATTTTATTTTATTTTTTGTAGAGACAGAGTCTCACTTTATCACCCTTGGTAGAGTGCCGTGGCGTCACATAGCTCACAGCAACCTCCAGCTCCTGGGCTTAGGCGATTCTCTTGCCTCAGCCTCCCCAGTAGCTGGGACTATAGGTCCCTGCCACAATGCCCAGCTAGTTTTTTTTTTTTTTGCAGTTCAGCTGAGGCTGAGTTTGAAGCTGCCACCTTTTGTATATAGGGCTGGCACCCTACTCGGTTAGCACCAGGTGCCACCCTCATTCTTGATCTTTTTAAAAACAAAATGAAATAGACCTCTGGTAGGTTAAGTTTTGGCTAATTTTTTCAGGTGATTTTATGCATGTTTTATTTTTTCCATGCTTACATATGTGATATAATTTTTTTCCATTTTACACATGGTTAAAAATTTTACCCTGCTAAAAGTTTTAATTTGAAGTTTTTTTTCTCAAGTTTCTGTAACTTCATTTTTTTAATCATTTAATTTAGAACAAATGTTAATTCCACATCCTAATCCATTATGAAAATCTCATCTGCTTTCCCTGTGTCTTGTTCGGTCACATTATATATGCTCACAATAGATATGTCTTGAAAAGGGCAAATGTTATCGGTTGCTTATAATTTATATGACAATAAATTAAGGGAAATTTTCTTCTCTCTCTTCTTTGATTATTGAATATTTCATCATAGTCTAATTTTAGAATATTTATTCATACATAGATTTCTTCTTCAATCTGTCCCCCCTTCTTTTTTTGTGGCTTAGTTACCATTTTATTCTTGACTATAAAATTATTTGAACTTTTAGGATGCTGTTGTAATGATACATGAGTACCAGGAAAAAGCACACAAAAATTGTTAATAGAACACTTCAGAGAATTCTTTAGAGTTGATACAAATTCTTGTGTGTAGGGATGAAAGAAAGAAGCAGCGTGGTGCAGTAGGTAGAAACATTGAGAAGCCAGGAACCCAGTCCATCCTTTATAATCTATGCCCTCAGACAGTTACTTAAGCTTTCAATACCTGTTTATCAACCACTAGTGGAGAGAATAGAAGTAGCTGCCAAATAGAAAAAAAAACTAGTTCAGGTTAGTCTTTGGAGAATAAATATAAAGATCAGCATATATGTTATTCCATTAAGAAAGACACCATTTTTTCCTTATTGAAAATTTTTTCTTTGCTAGATTTATTTTACTCTGAATGAAGTTCCCTGTGCTATTGCATGTTACACTATACTTCTGTTGCTATGTCTGAAAATGCTGATAGGCAAATGAGAAGAATCCCCTTTAATTTATAATGAATTTATAATTTGTTTGGATTAATATAAGGGTACATAAATTAAGTTACATTGTGTGCATTTGTTAAGGAAAGTCCGATTTGTGTTTGAGTCCTTCTCCCAGTGTATCATATAATGTATTTTCAGATATTATAAAATAGTTTCATGAGCCATGAAAGTGATGGTAACTCAAATACATATTAAGTGATGTGAGTAACAGAGTAGCAAACTTTAGTTGTTGTTTTTTTTTTTTTTGCCTAATTTTTTTTAGTCCTATTCTTTAATTACTGTTATTATGTAAAATATAACAGAAAATGTTTTTGATGCCCTCACAAACAGTACATAAAAGAGACCCTAAAAACATTCTGCTGTCTTTCTTCATTTAAAAAAAAATATTTCCTAAGAAATATTTTCTAGAAAAGGCTAATTGGGGTGCTCATCTATCACTTTTAATTCTTTGCATCAATAAAAATATAATGTATTGTGGGTATAACTATAAAATCTCAGAGTTTTCTAAAAGACAAAGGTCATTTCTATGTGGCAATAGAAACCTGAACTTTAGTTTCTATGAAGACTTGATCTAAATGCTGTATCTTAGCCTGACTCTGCAGATTTTCATTGACACACACTTATGTTTTCAAATGCAGCAGAGTACTTTTAAATTCAATACCTGATGAAAACGTGAATGCCAAAGGGCTCACAATTTTAATTGACAAAGATCCCTTTGAAAGGGTCAAGAGATAAAATTTCATAATGCCTCTTAGATAAAAGAGGAAGAGAGATGCTGACTCATTCAAATAGAAAATGGGCAGCAATAAACGCCAGCAGAAAAGCTCAAACTGGACATAAAATACTGTTCTAAAAGGAGGGGGGGGATAACTAGACTAATTAGACTAAAATTATCAAGACAATGAATGTTGGAAGGATTTTAATCAGTGAGATTTAGATTTTCCAAATTGCAAATTTTGAAGGGGAGGAGAATGATGAACATAAGGGTGAGTGGTAAGTGGACCAGGAAACGCTTTGTTAGTTTTGTAGTTAGTAATTTTATTCTTTAATGGGAAAGCTTAGTCAGTAGTTAGGATAGTGTGAGGCAAAGTTTGCATGTTTTAAACAAGTCTTTCTCTTTGTACTGACTTTTTATAAACACTTCTTCATTTAAAAAGAAAAACATTTTTAAAATGCCTTTTCTTCTTGTGTTATTAATTCTAGACTCTAAATAAACAATGCAGAATATTTCTAGATTTATTTGAAAAACTTTATTTAGGAATTTATTAAAATAAATGTTATCAAGAGCCATGAGCCCTGTTAAGGCACCTTAGCCCCTCCCCTGCCTGCGTCTTCTGTGTTACTCAAACCGTAATACTGATGCGAGTTCTTACCCCTGGCACCTGCCTGACTGTGATATCCTTGGGTTGCCATCAGCTTGGGGAAAACAGTTGGTCTGATTTCTGCTACTTAGTCATCCCTTAGTAGGTTCAGAATTCCCACCCAGTTGACCTTTTAGTGCACCTCTTTTGCCACCCTATTACTTTTCCTGTAAACTCCCATCTCTGGTTCAGAACTTGTGGGGACCTTCGGCACCAACAATCTTTTAAACCATCAGACATAATAAGGGGAATTATTATTATTCCCCTCACCGCTTATCAGGAATTTCCCACCCACTACTGTGGCCACTGTGCCTTCCCTGCTCACTGTCTTTATCCTCTCCCTTGAGATTTGCCTCAGCAAGTTTATCCCCCTCATCAGGTTTTGAATTTTAAAGTGTATTGGACATTAATGTCCAATGTACTTTAAGTGATTTAAATGTTTTATCTTTAAATTGACAGCTCAACTCTTGTTGCAGAGCTTAAAGGGTTAAACGCATTTACATAAAATGCCCACCAAATAAGACTGTAATTCACTGGGATAAAATATTTCAATATAAATAATGGTTTTATTGATCTGTTTTGTTTTTTTTTATTTGAGACAGAGCCTCAAGCTGTCACCCTGGATAGAGTGCTATGACATCACAGCTCACAGCAACCTCCAATTCCTGGGCTCAAGTGAGTCTCCTGCCTCTGCCTCCCAAGTATCTGGGACTACAGGTGCCCACCACAATGCCCGGCCATTTTTTGGTTGCGGCCATCATTGTTGTTTGATGGGCCCAGGCTGGATTCGAACCTGCCAGCTCAGGTGTATGTGGCTGGCGCCTTAGCCTGTTGAGCCACAGGTGCCGAGCCAGATCTGTTTATTTTTTGAAAATTTCCTACACAATTTGTTGACTTTGAGGTAGATAGCATATGTTATGCATGTAATAGATTCTCAAAATTTAAAAAATTGTATATATTTATGATGTACAATATGGTGTCTTGATATGCACATATATACTATAGATAGTGTAGACACTGTACAATAATTACCTCAATTATATTAATTATCATGCCTATCACCTAACATAGTTGCTGTTTTTCAGTGGCGAAACACTTTAAATCTACTCTCTTAGAAAAATTTAAATGTCAATGCTCTTTAAGTGATTTAAATGTTTTCTTTTCTCTTTAAACTGACAGCTCAACTCTTGCTACAATTGCATCAATCTTTGAAGATAAATTATTTTATTATAAAAACTTAATAAGAATAATCAACTTTAATGAAAATAGCAATATCTTTAAAATAGATAAATTGTCTTTTGTCTTACTTATTTCCTAATGGAAAGTAAAACAAGATGACATGCATTGAGAAAGGGTGTTGGTGATTGGCACTGTTTAGTATGATTCTTATTATCTCAGCATATTAATTCAATCTCACTTGTCATATTGCTCCCCTGTGTAATCCAAAGTCTCAATGTTTCTAATGATTGAAAAGGCACATGTCTTCATAAAGTAGATACCCAAAGAAGTCACCTCGTTCAGATTTGCATTTTTGAGATGCTACTTATTTTAAATAAAAAATACTTTAATAATTAAAATAAGATAATAAATACAAATAATAATATAAAATAAATAAATAATTATAATTAATAATAATTTAACTTGATAATTTAATAATTAAAATAATAATTAAGTAAGTTTCTCTTTAATTCTGATTTTATAATTCTTTTTTTCCAACATTGAGGGTATATCACCTTAAAAATAATTTTTCTAAAAAATTTTCTAAACCTTGGAAAAATTATGTTAGAAATTAAAGCAAAACTGAGGTTAAAATTCAATTCAATTGTTTCTTCACAAACATTGTCTCCCAAACTATATCATTTTATCTTTCAACTGTGCTTCTGATGGGTAGTTTTTCCTTCATTTCTTTGTCACCATATTTCATTTCCTGTATATTAATATTACATAATCGCTGACTTTCTAAACCTAAAATGTCAATAGGATAAAGCTTTCTTCTTGTTTATCAATAATCCTCCAATCTACCCTGTAAGATAGATGACATCTCACATGTGAGTGATCATCAATTTGAAGGATTTCATAACCACCACGCTTCAGCCACTTCTTCACACACGAAGAAATTATGAAACATGTTGATTGTACATGTCAATAGCAAATGTGCAGTCGCTATATGTAGAATTTAGCTTGAAGGTAACAGATGAAAGAATCTACAATGGTTTCTCTGCTGCCTACACAAAAACAACAAAGCAATCCGTTCAGGTATTAATGCTCACAGCTTTAATTCCTTAAAGCTTACCTAAGTTGTTCCTCTCTGCCAGTTTACCAGTTCTAAGCATAGAAATTGTTGTCCTTTCATAATAGGTATCCTAATTTTGAAAATACTAAATGATTAACATGGAGAAATTAGTAAAATTTTATGAGTAAAAAGCTCACAAAATTACCGTATATTGTCTGGTGAAAATATTCAAGTTATATTTTGCAAAACGCTAAAAAAGCAAAAGCAATAAGAGTAGCAGTAATAATTATTTTAAAATGTAGGAAAAATAATCTATAATTTGTATGACACACTTGCAATACTTTTTATGCCGTTAGGATTATCCTCCATATGTCATTTTTATCCTCCAATATTCATTGAAAATCTTTCTTTCCATTTTATTTTTTCTCTCATTCTGTATCAGAGAGAAATTATTTTGTTCCTTGTTATCCATACGTGTTTAAATGTGATATCAAGGACCATAATAAATCCTCAGTTAGCTGTTGACAACAGGGGTTGTGAAATTAGATTTTGCAATTTGTATCTGAACTACATTATTAGCTGTGTTATGTTGGACAAGTACTCTATCATTACTTAAGATTTTTCGACTACTAAAATATGGAAAATAACATTATTTATAGCATGTTAGTGTTTTGAGGATTAGAGCGATCTCAACATCCTTAACACATGTGTAATATTAAATAAGTTTTAACTATGTGTCTTTATTTGTATTTTTTCTCTCTTTTGCCACATGGAACTATTGCCACAATTACCACTACTTTGAGATTGACTACTGTTAGTATAGTTCTAATAATATCTTCTACTGTTAAAACCAATAGTATTTCTAAACACCAGAAAGAATCAGACTTTGGAGTCAGACACAATTGGATAAAATATTTATGGGCTTTTACCAATGTGTTTGTTGGGAAAATTAACTAAACTCTCCAAATCCCATACTTCCCATTTGTAATGACTGGGCTAAGATGCAGCTACAAAGCCGTCATTTTTGTTATGTGTTAATATGCCTTGCAAAATGTCTGGCACATATTAGGCACTGGAGTCAATATTAGTCTATGTTTTCCCCCCAAATTTTCAATTTTTTTTTATGTAAAGCAATTATTAGTGTCTAATTTTTTTCCAAAGTGATATAATGGGCATCAACACATTTCATAATTTATGTGTACATTTTACTGAGGCAAAATGGGAATTGCCACAGGTCCAAATGTTTAAAACAATGAGAGAGAGAGAGAGAGAGACAGAGAGAGAGAGAGAATAAAAGCACTGTGCAAATATTGCCCACGTTGCATTTATTTTTAATAGTTCTATTCCTAAAAATCGGTTTTAATAACTGGAACAAGGCAATTTGAAGGCATACAAGAATGTTTGAGTTCAACCTAGTGTATTGTAGTTTTGTTGATATTTTTCTCTTAAATATATTATGAATGTATGAGATTGTAGAATTTAATTCTGTTAAGTTGCATAAGAATGACATTTATGGATAGTGCAAATCAATATAATATTTCAAAATAAATTCTTAAAGAGAGATTACCTGGTAAAAAATTGCAGTTGAATTTCCCCGGGGATGAAAGATGTATCCATCAAGAGTTATGCTTTTTTTAAATATTGTAATGCTAATCTAGATTACTTATTCTGGCCTTTTAATTCTTAAAAACAGCTTTTTTATTTGAGAAGTGTACTTTTATAATGAATACATTGATAATTACACTGAAGGTTCTGGGAAAGTTATAAGCACTTGCAGAAACTGGAGGCAAAGTTAGCAAAAGAAACTTCAACACCTGTTCAAAGAAAAGACATTCACTTTGGCTGAAAAGCAGCTCTCGCACAGTATCTGTACAGAGGATTTTCTTTCCAAAATGTTTTTATGCTTGATAGCCACAAAACCAATCAACATGGGTAACTTAAGAAAAATGGACCCAGAGATAAAAAACTCACTAGTTCATGACAAATCAAAATATTTTAAATGATAAATAATTTTCCTGAGGTATTATTAACTATCATTTTGTTTGAATGTCATTATATAATTTTCCATGCATGCAAATAAGTGTTTATTCCATTATCTTTACATTTTAAATATTTTTACAATATAAGTTCATTATATATTTTTCTGCAAACAAATTAATATAGGCTAATGACAAAGTATGATAATTAACCCTTGCATTTTAATAGTTTGGTTCTCAATGATATAAATTTAAGATAATTTTGGTGATCTTGGCACAAGAAATATAATACCATAAAAAGGACAAACACGTATGGCTAATAGAAAATTATTTAGAGTTGAAAAGACAAACGGAAAAATAATTTAATTGCCATGTAAGCTACAAGTACGCATGACATATAGGATTGCCTTTAATGTTTGGTATAGTGTACATAAATATCAATAAAAGTTTGATAATCTATAAATGTAAAACATCCCATGCTCATGAATTTGGAGAATTAATGTTCTTAAAATGACCCTACTACCAAAAGCAGTTTACAGATTGGATGAAATTTCTACCCAACTACCAATGTCATTTTTCACAGAATTAGATAAAGCAATTCTAGGTGGCCCCTGTGGCTCAGTGAGTAGGGCACCGGCTCCATATTCCGAGGGTGGCAGATTTAAACCTGGCCCCAGCCAAACTGCAATAAAAAATAGCCAGGCATTGTGGTAGTCTCAGCTACTCAGAAAGTTGAAGCAAGAGAATGGCCTAAGTCCAAGAGCTGGAGGTTGCTTTGAGCTGTGATGCCATGGTTGCTGTGAGCTGTGATGCCATAGCACTCTACTGAGGGTGACAAAGTGAGACTCTTTCATAAAAAAAAAAGAAAAAGAAAAAGCAATTCTAAAATTTATATGAAACCAAAAATGATCCTGAAGTGCTAAAGCAATCTTAAGCAAAAAAGAACAATGCTGGAGGCACTACATTGCTAGAATTTAAATTATATTACAAAACTATAGTAAAAAAACAACATGATACAGGCATAAAACATAGTCATACAGATCAATGGAACAAATGAAGTACCCAGAAATAAATCCACATATTTACATACAACTGATTTTGGACAAAGCTGACAAGAACATACACTGAGGAAAGAACACCGTATTCAATAAATGGTTCAGGAAAAGAAGGATAAAACTCTACCACTATCTCTTCCTACACCCCAAATTCAGCTCAAGATAGATTAAAGATTTATAACTAAGGCCCAAAACTATAAAAACACTAGCAAAAAAATCTTTGAAAAACTCTTCTGGACATTGATCTAAGCAAAGAATAATTTATGACCAGGATTTCAAAAATACAAGCAAAAATCTGCCCCCCCTCCAAAAATAATAAGTAGACAAATGAAATTTAATTCTTTGATCAGGCTACTGATTGAATGGGAATCTCTTCCAGACATACCCTTACAGAAGTACCCAGGAACAATGTTATATCATCTGAACACTGCTTTACCCAGTCAAGTTGACACAACAATTTTACCATCACCAGGAAAGTCTTGGATACTGCAAAATGTTTAACAGAATCTCTGTCTTCTAATTATAGATGCGAATGTCAGTGCCTTCTCCAGTCATGACAGACTAAATTGTCTCCAGAATTTACTGGTATTCCCCCAGGTTCAGCAATGTCCCAGTAGAGAACTTTTTATTCCATAATAATGGGACCATAAAACTTTATGTTTATCCATTATTATAGGTCACTTAGTTTTTATTTTTTAACCCCAAATTATTGGCTATTGTTAATAAGGCCTTTTTGAACAATTGTTCACAAGTCTTTTGTGAATATAATTTTTATTTCTCTTAGGTAATACCTGAAAAATTACAGGTAAATGTTTTGTTTGGGGTGTTATCTTTCCAAACTGGTGTCTACTGAGCACTACTTATTCTTATGTTCTATACATTTCATTGCTAAATGATCTTGCTATTTTCAACCTTAGAACCTCTTTGAATTTACCTCTCTATGAACTGCTTACAGGTTTCTCTTAAGAATGGGAGTCATTCTGTTGCAGCTAATCCTTGCTGGGTCATAGGAAAAACAATGGGTTTTCTCAGATTCCTTTACATCATTCTCATGCTAATTGTATATCTTCATTCGTCTTTTCCATTCTTGAGACATAAAAAATTTTATTTGGATAATTTGACCCTTTCTACCTGTATTTCCCTTCTTATAACTTGCATTCTGCAGTGCTTGTAGCTGGGATCCATAAAACAAAGCAAACTCTCCAGGTGCACATCCAACAAACATTTCTTAAGTTCTTTCACTTCCCTATCCCACCAGGTCCAAATTTAATTTTTTTTTCCAGACCTAGTCCTCAAATATCAATGGTAGCTTTTCTCATACAAACATATTAACCTTTTCTCCCCACAAAGAAGTTGAAGAACAGATGCATGAACCAGAGGCCTAAGGGTGAAGAGTCAAATTCAAAAGCCCAGTTGTGATCACTGTTTCTCCTCACCCACAAAGCTGCACAATGGACCTTGGAAAGCAATGCAGAAGATGCTGATGTTACTGTTACACTGATTTCCAGAAGCTACAGCCAAGGTTCTTAGACAACTTATTTACATCCCACCTTTCTCTTCCAAGTCTTATACAAGAGGTGCACCTAAATGTCAGAAAAAATATTCATATCTAGGAGTGATGTGTATTTCCAATTCATCCGAAAAGGAGCAAAGAGGAGTTACGTTAGAGTCAGTCTAAATGCTGCCTACCCCTCATAACAGATTTACTATTCAGATATTGAGGGATGAGCCTTAGCACTTCTCTTAGGCCAATGTCAATGGATGTTTTGCAGTATTTGAAGTGAGGAGAGAAATTCCGATACCCAATAAGAATGCCCACATACGTCTCATAACAAAATGTGACTCTCTACAAACTTATGGAAAATTTACCTTTATTCCTATTTGTATTGATAAGTTTGCATTATTTTCCTTCAAGTCTTCCAAATTATACAGATTTTGAGTTCTACACAACCTGTGTCTACTCATATCTAATACATATTCAAATGAGGATGTTGAGAGTAAGCAATTGCCCATAGTTTAGGAACTATGACTAGGCTGATGATCCATAGTTTGAAATTGTCAACATCTATAGGGAATTTTAAGCCATGAGCCCAAAAGATATCACCAAGTTAGTAAATATAGATAGAAAAATTGTCCAAAGAATGAACCCTGAGGCACACTGAACATTTAGAGGCTCTGGGGAATTCAATGTTAGAGGCATTGCAAGAAGATGAGAAGAGGTGAGTAAAAGATATTGAAGAACAGTTAGGAAAGTATGAAAACCAAGAAGTATGGTATGTTACCTTGCAAATGACAATTTCCATTTCTAAGAGGAAGTGATCAGCCAGGTCATATGATGGTTAACATCATTAACACCAATGATGAAGATGAGATAAAATAACAACAAGAAATAGGTAATGCCTATCACATTTACTTTATGTCAACCAGGGTTGTAAGCATGTTAGAATTATTAAAATTCACTTGATCTTCACAGTTCTATGAGGTGAACATTAGTATCAATATCTTTCTCATTTTTTAGATGAGAACTCTGAGATCTAATGAGATTAAGTCGTGTGTTCAAGATCACCTACCTGGTAAGTGAAGTGTTTCAGATTTACTTGTAAGTCACCTGACTCAGAGTCTATTTGTTGAACTGTTCTTGCCTTTGACTATTTCTTTGTGAATATTTGAAAACAAGTAAAAGCTTCTGTGTGTTCTTTGAATGATTTTGTCAATACTTATTTTTGAATTAAATATGTTCATTGTCTATGGGAATCTGATTATTTGTTATAATTATGAGTAATTTATTTCTCTAATATACAGTAACAACTTATGAACTCATAAAGTGACTCCATCATATATGAAGTGTATTATTGAAAACAATCCCCCATGAACACACACTATCCTCTCTTCTATTATAGCTGTATATTTATATTTCTGGGTGTTATTGTCAAACACTAAAATGTAAAGAAGGATGGGGATTAAGCTGTTGGTGAAAGATTCAGCACACCTGTTTCTAATTAAGAGCTGGCAGTGACTGCTAAATCCTCCTCCACATATCTGGACAGAGGCTCTTGAGACTGTGTCATATATTTATTCTCTGAGTTACTCCAGAACAAATCCAGCAGGGAGGATCTTCAGCCTTGTTGTAAGAGATTCTCCCAGCAGGGAATCACACCTTCCAGCAGAGTCTAAGCTATAATTGAGATTTTCTGGCAAATTCCTGTGTGCAGAATCAAACCCTGAGAAACCCTGCAGGAGAGAATTTCCATTGATTTCAGCTGTGTCTAATTCTCCATAAAAGTTTAGGGAAGGCAGTAAATTGGTTAGTATTTTGAGACATTCTTCTACTACGGAGGACAAAAAAAAAAAAAACCAGTAGATACAGTATTTTTTTCTTTGACAATGAAAAAACATCCCTGTTCTTTATGCCACTTCAGATACCTATGACTAAACAGAGATGGGCATGTAGAAACAGTGGGAAAAATATATTTTTTGCTGTGAATTGATTTAGTGTGACAATGCTGACTGCCGTTAGCTTTAAAAACAGGCACAGAAAGATTGAGAATCAGACACCATGAAATTATTCAGTACAAACTCTGTTATGTGATGTGACAGAGTGTGTCACTAATACCTATGGTGCAATCTGTATCCATAAACAGAGTCTGTTACTTGTCACAAATCCTGAAACAAATACATTTGTTGTACTGTGATGCCCTTGGGAAGAATCACATTTGATCATCTACCTTAGTGTTCTCTGAATGATTTCAGCTGAAATAAAAGAAATACAGTAATGGTTGAACTAAAGATCCCACTGGATTGATAAAAGATTGTGTCAAAAACCTATTTCTTTGAAATATTGAAAAGATGCCCAGTGGGTTGGGGACGTGTAAATTCCGTCTCACACAAAATGAGGGAGAGATTACATGCTAAGAACCACAAAAACAGGGGGTAGTTATCACTTTATTAAAATGGTATATATGGCCAGTGTAAATATTACAAATGACCTCACCGTCA
The DNA here is from genome assembly GCA_963573935.1 of Arctocebus calabarensis. Classification (NCBI taxonomy): domain Eukaryota; kingdom Metazoa; phylum Chordata; class Mammalia; order Primates; family Lorisidae; genus Arctocebus; species Arctocebus calabarensis. Next base: position 25,105 of record CAUYON010110775.1, on the reverse strand, counting down.
TCCAACATATCTGAGTATTTCATATGGACTGTTAAAGAATAGGAATGTCTGGCTGCTATAGGCTTTTTGTTGTTGTTATTGTTCTTGTTTCTTTTGAGACCCTGTCTTGCTCTCCAGGCTGGAATGCAGTGGTGTCATCAGAGAGGCAGCAGCCTAGACCTCCCGGGGCTCCTGTGATCTCCCACCTCAACAACCTTAGTAGCTGGGATGACTGGTGTGAGCTGCTATTCCCTGAATGCTTGGCACTTTTATTCTCAAGAAGGTTGATTTTTGTCATCAGTTTTAATTAATGCAGAGGTGTCCATATTTTTAACAAATTTATGATAAGTCCTTTGCTGCCGCTGATAATATATTCTGTCCCTTTAAAAGATTTAAAAAACATTTAGCCATTCCAACAACATACATAAACGATTTATCGCCCTACAAAAGTTTATGGTTAGCTTTATGTTGAAATGCCCTATACTCAGGCCACACCTAATTATATTCCTGGCTTCATTCTGTTTCTTAATTCACAGTGCTGAGTAGGGAAATAATGAAATTTTTCAAATTACAAAAATAATCCTAAAAGGAGAAATGTGGTGAAAGTGGAGAGAAAATAATTATTTTGTTTGCTTTTCTTTGTTGCGTTAATGGTGGAAATTGTTAACCGAGGATAAATATTTTAAGATTAAAGAGAATTTTATAAGAATAAAGTGTATGTGTGTTTGTGTGCATGTGTGTGCCCGTGCCTGTGTGTGTGTGTATGTGTGTGTGTGTGTGTGAGAGAGAGAGAGAGAGTGAAGAGTGTGCTAAGGAAAATGTTTGCTTCGTAGTTAGAATTCCGTGTATGTCATTACCTCAAGTGAAACAACTCGAACACAGAGAGTCAATATTGCATGTTCTCACTTATAAGCAGGTAGTAAAAAATGTGTACACATGCAAGTAGAGAGTGGAATGACAGTCAACAGAGACGCAGAAGGATAAGGAATATAAACATAAATTTATTTTCACTGTGAGAGCTCGTACAGTATACATAATAAAAATAGAGAGATTTTGATACACCTAGAAAGACAGTGTAGAAAACATGTTCTCTATTCTTCTTAGTAAAATATCACAAGAATGGAAAAATAAATATCCAATGTACTCAATATTAATCTGTACTCAATACAGTCACACGCTCGTATGAACAATAAAATCCAAATATAGTCTAGTATGGCAGTGAGGGGAGGCCATGGGCCGGATCTCACCTAAGGTGCACATTTTGAGGGTGTATAATATGGCCCTTGGGTGAGGGGCTCTTTTGCAACTCGAACTTTACCCTGGAAGTGAGAACAATGTAATCTAAAAATGTGTATCGTCATATTAATTTAAAATAAAAGATAAACAGACAAAAAAACAATAAAAAACAGAGAATATGTTCTCTATCGTACTAAAAAATTTCCTTATACTATAATGCATGACACTTCTGAACAATAATTTCTAAACAACAAAAGCACATCTTTTCTTTTTGAATTATCTACTTTGAAAATGCAAATGACCCTGAAAAATTATATACATCATCGAAGTAAATATAATTAGGTATATCTTTTTTTTTTTTTTTTTTTGAGACAGAGCCTCAAGCTGTCGCCCTGGATAGAGTGCTGTGGCATCACAGCTCACAGCAACCTCCAGTTCCTGGGCTCAAGCGAGTCTCTTGCCTCCGCCTCCCAAGGAACTGGGACTACAGGCACCCGCCACAATACCCAGTCATTTTTTTTTTTTTTGGTTGCAGTCGTCATTGTTGTTTGTTGGTTCCAGGCTAGATTCGAACCCACCATCTCAGGTGTACGTGGCTGGCGCCTTAGTCCATTGAGCCACAGGCGCCGAGCCTAGGTATATCATTTTTATTTGACTAAATCATTATCTAGTTTTAAGATTTACTCCAGAGAACAATGGTGTATGTGACACCACATTCAGACAACGAAGAAAGATAGCACAGATGTTGCCAAGCTTGAAAATAAAATCAGGATGGGAGGTACTCTGGGTAAGTGAGGAGGGCATGTGTCCTCAGAGAGGACACAGTAACTTACTGAACACCTTATTTTGTGTGTGTGATTTAAGAAAGGCATATCCATCACTACGCAATTCATTCATGAGTTGAGTTTTATTTCATTTTTTTCTTTCTTTCTAAATCCATCTAAAATAGGGGAATTGATCAAGCAGCTAGAATTTGACATTTACTAAATTCAATGAAAAATGATGGACAGTGTTGGGAGAATTTCTAAAGAGCACTTTCGGTGTCATAAAAATCATGTTCCCTAAAATATTATTAATTCAAACTTGAACATTCCGACAATAAAATATATTTTACAGTTGTGGCTCATTATTCTTCTTACGCTTCAAAATCCAACAAAAGTAATTTTTAACAGTAATTGCATTTTTAAATTAATGGCTCTTCTATACGTTCAAAGGAAAATGTATATTGAAAGAAACATAAAATAAAAAATGTGATTTTTACTAAAATAGGAAGAAAAATAAAATCTAATGGTGACTGTGTTGCTAAATATCCAAAGTTCAGATGAAATCCAAAAATATGCTGGCTAATATTTTTATCAAATCACATTAATACATTTATGTGGTACAATATGCTGATTTTGTTTACACTTTGGAATGCTTACATCAAAATGGTTAATATAACCTTCACCTCACTTACTTTTTGTGTTAAGACATTTATACTCTACTCTTAGTAAATTTGATATGTACCCTTGCAATCAGTTCTCCAAACAGAAAAACACATATGCAAACAAAGCACAAACAACCTTTCAATTTATAGTATTTATTAGTATCCATTGTGAAAATACTCCCATCATAGCTAATTTCAAGATACCAGCGTGTCAGTAAAGATGATGTGTAAAGATGGGGAAAGACAGGTACCTTCAGCTCTCACAAGCTGAAGAGATCTGACTCCAGCACACAATTGGTTTACCTCTAGTAAACTTTCCTCATGCAAATGAATTTTTACAAACTAATAGTAAAATTACTTTCTTAAGGAGTATGGCTTAACTGTCACTGTATCTCTTGAAGCAAAAAGAAAGTCAATATTCTTGAGTTTAATTGATCTTCTTAATTTATATTTTTCTGTACTTTTTATTCATGATTGAAATATGAGAATTATTGTTTATTGTTAACATACAAGCTATAATTTACAAATACATACTTTTACCTATAATGAATTATTGCGCATAACCATACAGTTGTTCATCAGATGCTTATTCAACTGTTTAGATTGAAAAATCAATCTTGCCTTTCTTCTGATATCTTTCTTCTTTTTTTTTTTTTTAACAATGGCAAAGCTTTATTTTATTTTATTATATTTTTTTGCAGTTTTGGCCGGGGCTGGGTTTGAACCCACCACCTCCAGCATATGGGGCTGGCGCCCTACTCACTGAGCCACAGGCACCGTCCCTGATAGCCTTCTTAATGAGAGCAGCACTGGGTGTATATGTGTTTGATTGTTTTGGGGGCTTATTTGTGTATGTGATATGGAGATGAATGCATTTGTAAGAATGATTGAAAAAGACAACCAGGGACAGAGGTCTCTCTCTTAAGTACCAATAAGTATTATCAACAACCGTCAGCATCAAAGAAACACCACATCTTTTACAGGGCGAATACAGAAGGACTTTTGATGAGGTGTCTCGTGAAAAGATAAATATATTAAAAGTATTTAGATTTTTATACACTTAAATTCCCATTCTCCCTGGGTTTTTATTTTATTTTACATTTTCTTTTTATTTTGGATTTAATTATTTTTCTTCCTTTTTAAAAAAATTATTTCAGAATATTACAGGTATACACAGGTTTTGGTTACATAATTTGTTTTGTATATTTCAGGTTAACATTGGAAGTGTGCTCTTCACCCAGAATGTGTGTATTCCATCCATTAGACGTGAATTAACCCAGCACTTCCACCTACTTGATTCGCAATAGTTTTGCCTTCCCTATGTTCACAGAAGCATTGATTGACTAATCCCAATTTAGCATCAAGTGCATGTGGTATTTATTTTTTCATTCTTTCAATACTTCACTTAGAAGAATGGTCTTCAGGTCCATCCAGGTTGTTACAAAAGACACTAGATCATCATTTATTTTTCATGGCTGGTAGTACCCCATGGTATGTAAATACCATATTTTATTAGTCCCCTTAGGTATTAATGAGCATTTTGATTGTTTCCATATTCTTGAAATTGTGAATGGTACTGCTATAATCATTTCAGTGCAAGTGTCTTTATAAAAAAATGTCCTTTTTTTTCCTTTCAGTAAATATCTAGCAGTGGAATTGCTGGATCAAATGGTAGCTCTACATTCAGTTCTTTGAAGCATTTCCATACTCCTTTCCATAGAGGTTGTACTAGGCTGCAGTTCCAGCAACAGTGTACCAGTGTTTCTTTCTCTCTGCATCCAAGCCAGCACTTGTTGTTTTGGGACACCAGCATTCCTACTGGGGTTAGGCGATATCTCATTCTAGTTTTGATTTGCATTTCTCTGATGATTAGAGATGTTGAGCATTTTTAAATATTTGCTGGTCATTAGTCTATCTTCGTAAGAAAAGTTTCTGTTCATTTCTCTTGCCCAATTTCTAATGGGACTGTTTAAACTTTTCCTTGCTGATTTGCTTGAGTTTTTTCCAAATTCTTGTTATGAAACCTTTATTGTATGTACAAAATAAAAATATTTTCTCCCTTTTCATAGGCTGTTATTTATACTGTGAATTGTATCCTTCTCTGTGCAGAAACTTTTTAATTCAATCAGGCCTGAGTTGTTAATCTTTGTTGTTGTTGTCATTGCTTTTGAGATCTTCTTCAAAAACTCTTTATGTTTATAGGACAATAGCAATAATCTTCTGAAAAGAAATTATTGGAATCTTCACAAGCAAATGTCTGTATTATAACATGTGACTACACTAAGTTTGGGGGGGTTATTTAATAGTCTCAGTGCAAATTCTTGCTTTTCTTGGGAATTTTCCAATTGTATGGATGGAATTGACCTAAATTATATCTATTTTTCAAAAATTGAACACTATTTGATATGCTTACCTTTTGCATGAATTCTAACATGCACTTAAATTATTCAATCTCTATTATAAATATCAGTAAATTTTCAACAAATACGTAATGATAGATTTTGTGCCAATATTTTTCTGTGGTCTAGATACAAAATAGTGGCCAAAACAAGTCTGCACCCTTATCAATCTTGAACTGTAAGGATAAGGAAAAACAGATAATGGAGCAGCGTACATAAGAAAATTCTATAATATATTAGAAGGTGATGTGTGGTACAAAAAAAGAAACATTACAGAATGGTAATGGGAATTTAGAATGTGGAATGAAGGAGAAGCAGATTTCAATAACAAATAAGAACAGATAGACTTTTTTCAATAAAGTGACATGATATACCCCAGTAAAAATAAACATACCTGGCCCTGAAATCTTTGTTTCTTATATCATTTTTAAATAAAAGGAATCAAGAATATTTAGAGAAATGGCTAATTCTAGGGCTGGGATAGATAATTCTGTACATCTTATAGTACTTGAAAGTAAGGAGTGAACAACAACAACAATAAAGGAATAGGGTAATGTCAAAGAGACACAGAAGCCAAACTAAAAGAGATCTCAATGAACAAAGGTGGAACAATTTGAGCTGTAAAATATGCAATATAGTATTGGATTATAACCAAAATATAAAACAAGTATGTGTATATATATATATGCATAGATCAATATTTATATAAATGAATGAGTAAATAGATAAGTAAATTAGTGAATAACTTAATCAATAGAGAAATTCTCTTCTTTTAGCATTCTGGAATTTAAATGTAGATATTACTTTTCTAGTAGGTGCATAATCTCCCCTTGAAAATGGGCGGGATTTATTGATTTGTTTTCAAAGAATAAAGTATGAAAATAAAAAACTGTTTCTTCATAATAGAGGAAATTGACAAACTATCTTAATGAACAAATAAGCAAGAGTCATATCTTCAATGATGCTATGTGGATATAATTTGTCTCCTAATATGATGCAATGATAAGAACACTTCACTTCTGTGGTGTTTCGTCCCAAAGCACATAATGCAGTCTATTTATGAGAAAAAATTAGGAACCCCCAAATTATTTTTTTTCCAGAATATGAGAAATTTTATTGAATAACTATATTCTTTTTTTTTTTTTTGAATCATAGCTGCGTACATTAGTTCAATCATGGGGTACAGTGTGCGGGCTTCACATGCAATCTGAGATATTTTTATCAACCTGATTGACATAACATTCATGAGATTTTCTCGTTTACTATGTGAAAACATTTTTGATCCATATTTAGAAGTTTTCTCCTGACCCTTCAAATATCTACCACACATGTGATCTCACTCTTTGTCCCATCTGCCCCCACCCTCTCCCTCCCGTTCCCTCCCTCTCCCCTTTTCCTGTCTTCCTGTGCAATAAATGGGTTGTAGCCTTCACTTGAATGATAAAGAATTTGTCTCATATTAGGGGTGTATACATTAGATACTTTTTCTTCCATTCTAGAGATATTTTGCTAAGGAGAACATGTTCCAGCTCCATCCATGTAAATATGAAAGAGGAAAAGTCACCATCTTTCTTTAAGGCTGCATAATATTCCGTGGTATACATGTACCACAGTTTATTAATCCATCTGTGTATCAATGGGCTCTTGGGCTTCTTCCATGACTTAGCAATTATGAATTGGGCTGCAATAAACAATCTGGTACAGATATCTTTGTTGTTCTGTGATTTTTAAGTTTTTTGAGGATTCTCCATACTTCTTTACAAAGAGGATGTACTACTTTGCTTTTTCTTTTCTTACAGTTTCATAATTCTTTTTGTAGGGGTCCTTCACTTCTTTTGTTAGGTGTATTCCTAGATATTTCTTTTTCTTTTTTTTTTTCTAAGTTTTTTTTTTGTAAAGACAGAGTCTTACTTTATCGCCCTCAGTAGAGTGCTGTGGTGTCACACAGCTCACAGCAACCTCTAACTCCTGGGCTTAGGTGATTCTCTTGCCTCAGCCTCCCGAGTAGTTGGGACTACAGGCACCCACCACAACGCCCAGCTAGTTTTCTGTTTTGCAGTTTGGCTGAGGCCAGGTTTGAACCCGCCACCTTCAGTATATGGGGTCAGCGCCTTACTCAATGAGCCATAGGCACCACCCAATATTTCATTTTTTTTGAAGCCACTTTGAAGGAAATTATGTCCTTGATTTGCTTCTCAACTTTGCAATATTATTCATTAGTGAAACTGGTCTGTAGTTTTCCTTTTCAGTTGGAGTCTTTCCTAGTTTTGGTATCAGGATAATGATGTTTGCTTGATAAAACATGTTGTAAAAAGTTCCCTTCTTCTCAGTTTTGGAATTGGTTCAGCAGTGGAGGTTCAAGCTCTTCTTTGAAGGTCTAATAGAGTTCTGATGGGGAGCCATCTGGTCCCTGGCTTTTTCTTGTTGGAAGCTTTTTCATTGTTTCTGTAATCTCAGTGCTTGATGTCAGTCTGTTCAAGAGATCAATTTCTTCCTGGATAATTCTAAGAAGATATTTTGATTCCAGGTATTGGTCCATTTCCTCCACATTGTCAATTTCTGGGCATGGAGTTGTTGGTAATAGTCAGAAATAATCTCTTGTATCTCTGTGGTATCAGTTGTTATTTTCCCCTTTTCATTTCTGTTTGAGGTTATTAAAGATTTTAATTTTCTATTTCTGGTTAATCTGGCCAATGGTTTATCAATTTTATGTATCTTTTCAAAGAACCAACTTTTTGTTTCATTAATTTTCTGAATGATTCTTTTATTTATAATTTCATTTATTTCTGATTTAATTTTGGTTACTTCTTTTCTTCTGCTAGGTTTGGGATTTGATTGCTCTTCATTTTCCATTTCCTTAAGATACCATTAGGTTGTTGATGTGCTCTCTTTCTGTTTTTCAGATGTAGGCATCTAATGCAAAAAATTTCTCTCTTAGGACTACTTTTGCAGTGTGCAACAGGTTTTGGTAGCTTGTGTTTTTATTTCTGTTATGTTCAAAGAATTTAATAATTTCCTCCTTTATCTCTTCCTTTACCAAACTGTTATTCAACATAAGGTTGTTTAATTTCCATTCCTTTGTGCAGGGATGATAATTTTTGTTGGAGTAGAGTTTCACCTTTATGGCCTTGTGGTCTGAGAAGATGCATGGTTTAATTTCAATTCTTTTAATTTTGTTGACATTTTATTTGTGCCGTAGGAGATGATCTACTTTGAAGTATGTTCCATGGGCTGATGAGAAGAATATATATTCCTTAGTTTGGGGATAGTGTGTTCTGTATATGTCTATTAAACCCAATTGTTCTAGGGTCACATTTAGATACTTTGTATCTTTTTTAGTTTCTATTTAGAGAATCTGTCCAGTTCTGCCAGAGGGAGGTTAAAATCCCTGGATAGTATAGTATTATAAGATATGCCATTGTTCAGACCCATTAAGGTCTGTTTCATAAATCTGAAAACATTTAAGTTGGGTGCATAAATATTTAAAATGGAAATGTCTTGTTGGTTGTATTGTTCCTGTGACCAATATGAAGTGATCTTCTTTGTCTTTCTTAACTTTAGTTGCCTTAAATCCACTTTTAACTGAAAATAAGATTAGACCCCTCCTTTCTTCTGATCTCCATTTCCCTGAAATGCTATTTGCCATCCCTTCACTCTCAGTCTTACTTTGTCCTTCAACATTAGGTGTATTTCCTGGAGACAACATGTGGATGACTGGTGCTTTTATATCCAATCAGCAAGCCTGTGCCTTTTCAGTGGGGAATTCAAGCCATTTATATTTATTGAGAGGATTGATAACTATGGTAGAGTTCTATTCATCTTATTTTGTGAAAGTCAGTTGCCTAGTTTTATCCTTTGAACCATTGTGGAAGCTAGGATTTGTCATTTACTTTCTGGGTGTTTACTTTGCTAGTAGTCCATTGGTTCATAACTTTTCTATCAGACCTCACACAGTGGTAGCTCTGATGATCATTCCCGAAAAAGAGTCCTAAAATTGCTTTGAAGGGTGGACTTGGTGCTGGTATCAATGCATAGCTTCCCAAAGGGAGTACTTCAAAGATGACTATAGTGATATTCAGCAATGGCTATATAGCACTTTTTCTAGATGAACATAATTGCCAGAACTTAAATTTTATTGTATCAGTAATTATTTTACATATAAGTTGACTTAATGCTATTAAAAATAAAATTTTGAAATTAGATTTAAAAAGAACTAAACCCAAACACATGCAGTTTGAAATACATTCATCTAAAACAAAGTATTTTGAAATAAAAGGTGAATCTGAAAAATAAAATTTAGAAAATCTATATTTTCAGATAAAGTAGACTTTAAGAGGAAAAGCATTACTATAGATGAAAGTAAACACTACACAGTGACAAAATATTTTAGTACTTTCTACACTCACCCTGGGCCAAACTGAGGCTATTACTTGAGTTCCTTTGAAATCCATTTGCAACATTGAGCTCTCCCAAGGATACTCTTTTGCATTTCAAAAATAAACAAATAAGTAAAATTTTTACAATAATAACAAATATCTGGTTATTTTTTACATTTCTTTGAATACTCAAAATTATTTTCAGTGATTGGTTTGTTCCTATAAGAACCAAAGTCAACAATTTGGCTGATTGTGATATCTCTTAACTGCTTGTATTAATAATATATTGTTTCCTTTTCATCTTTTCTCCTATGAAATTATTAAAGATACATAGCTATTTGTACTATAGAATTTTTTCTGTCTAGATTTTGGTGGTTAAATTTCCACAGTGCTGTTTAACATATTCCTTTGTCCTGTATTTCCTATAAATCTTTGATATCAGATTAAATTTTTAGGCAAGAGTACTGCATCATTTACTTTCTGACTTACACCAGAAGAATCATATTACATTACCTGTCTGGTCTCTTTGTGATATTAGCAGTATTGAGGACCTGTGACATGATCCATTATTCTACCTGGAGGCTGTAAAATAGTGATATTCTTCTGTGTGGAAAAGTAAATACTTAAGGGAAGAGTCAAATCTTGATGTACTTGAATTGGTAGAAACAATGATTTGATAAGCTTAAAACTAACTTTTAGTTTCATATTATAGGTAGTTTAGGAATTGAATTAAGAGTATGGGCCGAAGAGACCAGAGACTGGAAAGATGTGAATCAACAGGAGCATGGACCCATGCAGATTATGATTGCAATACTGAAGTTTTTTTAGCCAGTTGTAAGAGTCACAGCCATGGTCTACCCTTTTAAAGTAATAAAAAAGGCATTCTTTTTATGAAATCATAGCTGTGTACATTAATGTATTTATGGGGTACAATTTGCTGTTGTATATACAATTTGAAATACTTACAACAGGTTGACATAGCCTTCACTGCACTTTCTTAATTATTATGTTAAAACATTTGCACTCTACACTTAGTAGATTTGACATGTACCCTTGTAAAATGCACCATAAGTGTGGTCTGACCAATTACCCTCTATCAATCCATCCTCATTCCTCCTTTCCCCCTCCTCTTCTCTCTTCATCTTGGGCTGTAGTTGGGTTATAGCTTTCATATGGAAGTATGGGTGATTATGTATCGGTTTCATAATAGAACTGAGTACATTGGATACTTTTTCTTCCATTCCTGAGATACTTTACTAAGAAAAAATAAGTCCCAGCTCCATCCATGTAAACATAAAAGAGGTAAATTCTCCATCTTTTTTAAGGCTGCATAATATTCCATGGTATACATATACCACAATTTATTAATCTATTTGTGGGTTGATGGGCACTTGGGCTTCTTCCATAACTTAGCAATTATGAATTGGGCTGCAATAAACATTCTGGTGCAAATACCTTTGTTATAAAGTGATTTTTGGTCTTCTGGATATATACCTAGTAGAGGAATTGCAGGATCCAATGGCAGGTCTATTTTTAGAACTCCAAACTTCTTTCAAAATGAATATACTAGTTTGCATTCCCACCAACAGTGCAGACGTGTTCCCTTTTATTCACATCCATGCCAACATCTATAGTTTTGGGATTTTGTTATGTGGGCTACTCTTACTGGAGTTAGATGATATCTCAAAGTGGTTTTGATTTGCATTTCTCTGATGATTAAGGATGATGAGCATTTTTTTATGTTTTAGGCCATGTACCTGTCTTCTTCAGAAAAGTTTCTTTTCAAATCTCTAGCCCACAGTGAGATGAGATCACTTGTTCTTTTCTTCCTAATACATTTGAGTTCTCTATGGATTCTGGTTATCAAACCTTTTTCAGAGTCATAACTTGCAAATATCTTCTCCCATTCTGAGGACTGTCTGCTCACTTTACTTACTGTGTTCTTGGCTGTGCAGAAGCTTTTTAGTTTGATCAGGTCCCAGTAATATATTTTTGGTGTTGCTTCAATTGCCTGCAGGGTGTTCCTCATAAAATATTCTCCCAGGCCTATTTTTTCAAGTGTTTTCCCTACACTCTCTTCTAGTATTTTTAAGTTTCATGTCTTAAGTTTAAATCTTTTATCCAGTGAGAATCAGTTTTTGTTACTGGAGAAAGATGTGGGTCCAGTTTCCATGTTCTACAGGTCACCAGCCAGTTTACCCAGCACCATTTGTGAAATAGGGAGTCTTTCCCCCACTGAATGTTTTTGATAAACTCTTCAAAGCTCAAATTATGATAAGTAGCTTGGTTCATCTCTTGGTTCTCTATTCTGTTCCATACATCTACCTCTCTGTTTTTTGTGCCAGTACCATGCTGTTTTGATCACTATAGATTTATAATATAGTCTAAACTCTGGTAGTGTGATTCCTCCTGATTTGTTTTTATTTTTGAATAAAATAAAAATAAAAGTAAAAATAAAAATATTTGTTTTATTTTATTTGTTTTGTTTTTGCTTTTATGGCTAATCAAGGTTTTCTCTGATTCCATATGAAACAAAGTATTATTTTTTCCAGGTCTTTAAAGTATGACAGTGGATCTTTAAAAGGGATTGCATTAAAATTGTATATTGATTTGGGTAGTATGGACATTTTAACAATATTGATTCGTCCCAGCCATAAGCATGGTATGTTTTTCCATTTTTTACAGTCATTTGTTGCAGCTGTGCCACCTCCTGAGCTGTGCTGGGGGAGAGATGGACTTTAACAATGCCTTTTTTAAAAAGGAGGAGGCACAGCTGCTCTGTCTGGGAGAGGTGATGCTGGGATTTAGAGACAGTTATAGATAAGTGACCAGACAGGCTGGAGATTAGCAAGAATGACTTGTCTCACTAAGAGAGAGCCTCTTGTAAAGGTGAGAAAGTGTGTCCTCTTTCTCCCATTTCTTAGTAAGGCATGGCCAGGCTCCCCTCCACAAATTTCCAGGTGTCTCATCATTCCTCAAGGAATTTGTGTGTGTGATCTGAATAGGGTCTCCTTCTAGTTTCCTGCTTCATACTGGGTCACTCTGTTCCATGCTTTGTTTATGTTAGAATCATAAAAAACTTAGAATGAGATAAATAAGAACTGAATCAGTTTAAGACATAGTTTAATTGGGAAATTCAAGCCCAGCAACAACTATGATGTAAGGGTCTGGCCTTCCCTTACTGGATATATGAAATAAATATACAGCCACCCAGACTCTGGGTCTTAGCTGGATCCTCACAATAAGGAGCAAAGATGCCTTGGCCCATCATGTTCTTAAAACTTTAAATCTGTGTCTGTCTTTTCATTTTCCTTCATTCTTCCATGTCTGCAAAGCACTGGGAAAGAAGTACTGTGAAGTTTGGGGTTTGTCCCCTAATAATTCTAATTACATTTGAAGGAGATATTTGATACTATCTTTTGTTCCAATTGCATGTATCTAAGAGGCACAGATCAGAATATGCTAAAGTGTTATGTTCCTAAAGAAATGGCAGAGCATTTTCTTTAAGAATAGTGATTTTTCAAATTCATCTTTTTACAATCCTCAATCCTGATTTTAAAAAATTGAAATGTACAGAACTAATGGTTTGATCAATTATAATCATCCATCTAGATTTTAGAGCAAGGTACTTGAAAACACTGAGAATAAGTTTTTTAAAATCAAGTTTACTTTTCCTTTATGGGCAAAGCTTATGATAACAGACCAATCTCCCCAAAAGGGAAGCCTTGTCTTTCTTTTTCTCCCTACTTCCTCAATCCAAATCAATCTCACTTCCTTCAAGGAGCCATTTTTAAAAGACAGGAGGAATAATGAGGCAAGGTGGAAAAGTTACTGGAACTTGAGATAGGCATTGTGTTCCCTACTTGAAAAGGAATGGAAAAACTTCCCTCTATCTTTTTACATCATGTTCCATCAGTAATTTTCTGGGAAGATACTTTACTTTGTATGTTCAGAAGATACAATTCCTCAGCTGCTGCCAGATTAAATATAAAAATCTTCTTTTCATTTTTAGTGTATATAAAAAAAGAGGCTAAATTAAGGCATAGATTTTGATGTGAAATAAGTCCTATTTCAAACTCCCTGTGTAGCACTTAAACCTGTGTGGCCTCAGACAAGTTATTTAATACACTTAATCAGTCTTTTCATCTATAAAATGGAAAAGATATTTAAATCATGTACTTGGGTTTCCTCTAAGAAATAAATGTAAATCCAGCAACATAGTGCCTGGCAAAAAGAAACATTCAGATTTGGGGAAATCTTTATTTTACTGTCTGAGATTGACAAAAGCCACACCTACTCTCCTGAAGAGGAATTGCTGTATACAACATGAAACTTCTAGACTTCACTTTCCAGAATTCCAGACAGGTATGAGGGCTACAGCTGTTCCTGCCCAGGCAGAAGTTCTTTTCCCAAGTCACATAAATCATAACAAAGCATTTCCATTTTTCAAAAATCTTCACAATAGGCAAAGTAATTTCATAAGAAGTACCTAAGATTTATATGCAAGATGGTATGTGGAGGGGGTCCAATAGAGACTGAAAATACTGTTTTTCTCTTTCCCATAAGAGAATAAAATGCTGACTGATTCTCATTTTATTGACAATAAAATTTTCCTACAATATATTGTTTTAAAAGTGCTTCAAACTCACCGGCTGGTTTTCTTTCCTCCTTGACATAGTTTAACATGATTTGTTCAAGTCACATGTGAATTTGAGTCCTTAAATTCACACTTAAATCTCACATCACCAGAAGGAGCCAGACATATACCTGAAGTGCTTTAATGTCATCAAGATTCCACTGACGAGGGAACAAAGCTCAAAGATGAAAAGAAAACATTCATGTGCTTCAGCAAAGGTTATTCCTACTGATGAAGAGGTGAGATGTATTTGCTGCTTCAATGAGTCAGATAGAATTCATCATTCTTAATGGAGGTGAACAGGCTTTGAAAAATGTTTGCTTAAAAAGATCATGTCCTATACATGGCTCCTTGTGGCTTTCTTTTCTCTCAAAAGCAAAACTCACCATCTACATTCAGTCCAGGTGTCAGACCTTGGTAGACTGATTATGTAACTGTCCATGGTAGTAAGAAAGTTTGGTATATTCCATCTGAACACTATCCTTTCAAGGCCATGTCAATTTAAACTTATAGGCAGCAAAGTCTGCACCTTGGACAGATGACATGTCTAAGAAAATTAAATCAAATGCTACCAAATGAATGGGAAAACCTGTCACAAGCATACAATGCCTAAGAGGTATCCAAGAGAGTGGGCATTACTTTTCTAATTTGCATAAGATGGCTTTGAGACACAGAGATGTAACATTGCCAAAGTTTTTGTAAAAAAAAAAAAGGGGGGGAAGGATAGGAAGTTTTCTCTATCATCTTCTAATATTCACTCTATATCATAGGACCTGGAGAGTTCAAATTTTCATTATCAGGTACAGCCTAAATTCTAATGACAAATAATAGTCAATTCTTGTAATCAATTAAATTTTTGTGACATAAGGATAGTATTGAAACATTCTGTATAGATTAGATCATGATTAATAGTATTTTTTACAACAATTTTGGAATATGCATGTAAACATATACATAAAACATTCATAGTTTTCGCTAAATGAGAAAAATAACAAATATGTCAAAGAGAGAAACTGAATTCAAGTATTTTGATCAGTTGATTTTAACACAGAACCCAAATCACAATTTCCTTTAAAATTAAGTATGCTCAGCAGGGCCTGCAGTTCAGCAGGTAGGATGCTGGTCACATACACCAAGGCTGGCAGGTTCAATCCCAGCCCATGCCAGCTAAAACAACAATGACAACAACAACAACAACAAAATAGCCAGGCATTGTGGTGGGCACCTGTAGTCCCAGATACTTGGGAGGCTGAAGCAAAAGAATTGCTTAAGCCCAAGAGTTTGAGGTTGCTGTGAGCTGTGACGCCACAACACTCTACCCAGGGTGACAGCTTGAGACTCTGTCTCAAGAAAAAATAACAATAATAAGTATTTTCCTCAACATCCAATAAGAAAATGAAAATTTTATTATAAAAAAGAATTTAAAATTTTCTTGAAACAATTGACAATGGAAACACATCACAACAAAACGTATGGGATACAGTAAGAGTAGTTCTAAGAGGGACTTTTATAACAATATATATCTACATCAAAAAAGAAGAAAAATTTCTAACAACCTAACAATTCACCTCAAAGACCTAGATAATCAAGATGAAACTCAACCTAAAATTGATAGAAGAAAAACAAATAAATCCCAAAACAAATAAATGAAATAAAAGGCAAAAAAGAAAAAACAAACAATACAGAATATCATCAAAACAATGTGGGCTTTGTTTTGTTTTGTTTTGTTTTGTTGAGAAAAAAAATCATTTAGCTAGACTGACTGAAAAAAAAGAGAGAGAAGACTGAAAAATAAATAAAATGAGGGGTGAAAAGGAAACATCAAAACTGATAGCACAGAAATACAAAGGATCAGAAGAGGATATTATGAACAACTATACACTGAAAAATTTGATAACATTGATGAAATGAGCAACCTCGCCTACATTAAATTATGAAGAAATAGAAAATCTGAACAAGCTAATGAACAAGCTAATGTTTTTTCTTTCTTCTGTAGAAAAAAGCTCAGGAATTATGTTTTCACTAGTAAATTCTACCAAACATTTAAAGAGAAACAAATAACATTTTTTTCAGACTAGTCAAGAAAATTGAGAAAGAGGGAATGCTTCCAATGGCGTATGATAAGGCCTGATTCCCTCTAAAGTCAGACATGTATCCAACTTGGATGTTTAACAACTATGTCAATTTTAACATGCCAACAACTTTAAATCCTACTTTATCCCACCGTACTTCACTTCCATAGAGTTGCTCCTAATTCAGTCTTCCTCATCTCCGTAAATATTATCTCTACCACTCAGTTATTGAGGCTAAAACTCTGGTAGGTTGGATATGGACTAAAACTTGGGTATTCTGAAGTGGTTTCCAATGACCCTTGTTCCTGGTATTCATAACTTGTGTACTCCCCTCCTCTTGAGTGTGAGCTGGACCTTATTACTTGCTTTGAATGAACAGAATACAGTAAATGTAATTGGCCGCCACTTCCACAACTAGTTTACAGAAGGCTGTGACTTCTATCTTGCTAGCAGCCTCTCTCTTGTGGACACTCTGCAACCTCTTCTCACTCTAATGAAGCAAGTTGCCACACTGTGAGTTACTTTTACTACATAGTAAAGCACCGAAAGGCATCTCTGGTCAGTGGCTCAAGAGGGACTGAACCCTACCAGTTACCAGGAGAGAAAGCCAGTCTTAGTTGATCCATGAGATGACTGTAGCCTTGAGAGAAACGCAAAGCCAAAGGACCCATTAAGTGATACCCAGATGCCTCACCCAGTGAAACAGCAATATAATCAGTGGTATTGTTTTAACCTACCAAATTTGGGATAATTTTTATTCTGTAATAGATAAGTAATATATCTAGAGACATCCTTGACTCCTTCCTTTCTCTCAGACCTCACATCCAAACTCTCAGGAAGTATTGTGGTTTCTTCCTTACAAAACTTTAAAAGACATTTATGTAACCAAAACACTTATTACCACCCCATAATATTTTGAAACAAATAGTAAATAAATAAATCAAAAATAGCTAGACTCTGACCAATTCTAAATACCTTTATTGAGGCATCTTTGACACAAACTGTCATAATCTCATCCTGAAATATTGCAAAAAAAAGCTTATAATTGACTTTTACCAGACCTCCTGGATCTAATCTTCATATGGCAGCCAGACTGATCCTTTTAAACATAAATCATGCCTTGCAGCAATGACAGTTACCTGGTCCTCAACATCATCATCCCTGTAGGTGGCTAAGATCATGTTTGCTTCTTTGCCATCAGATTTTCCATCACGAGCCAAGCCCAAGTCCAAACATGTATATCAGAAAACAATAAAATATCCATAAATATAAGTCTGTCCAAGAGAGACTCCTAAAACAGAGAGGATAACTGTTGACTCAAACTGGCCTCGTATTTACTCTGTGGCAACACAATTTACATCTTCTGAAGTTCCTCTTCAAAGCTAATGAAATGGGTTATCTGACCTTAGGAAGGGGGTTATCTAAAGCAAATGAGAGAAACCAAAACTTAAATTTTCCCCATTTTTTACATTTGACATGTGAAAACCACTATATAGCTCTTAAAGATTTCTGCAATGAGCAGCCAGCAGCACTATACTTGTGAGAAATATAAGTAGCATTGTCCAGTTAAAACTGATTTAGTTTATTATGTTTTGGCAGAACTCAAACCTCATTCAAAACCTCAAAGCAAGTATAGTAATTTTATAGAGTAAACTTCCTAATTTTAATTTAGATGATTATGTGAAGAAACACACAATCTTACAAGAAAGCAATATTTCAAGATCACAAAAGTGCTCACTATCAAAATGACAGAATTACAATGATGCAATTTATCTACTCACAGTTTCAACCCTTGAAATTTAAACCAGAGAATATGGAGAAAAGTAAGATGGAAAGTAAGATGTGAAAGAATGTATATGAAAAATAACTCATGAAAGAAAAATATCTACACATGAAAACATATACAAATTATATGTAATTTGTATATATTTATATAGTATGCTACTGATTAGAACATAAAAGAACTTTTTGGTACTAAACAGGCGGATCACAAAGTATCTGGTCATCATATGAGTAAGAAGGGAAAAAAAATAGCATTTCTAAGTGCAAATAGTCAGTGGAAAGTCTATGTTGAATTTATACAAATTAAAGTGAAAATACATACTTGATTATCAATTTTATCACAATTTATTTATGTAACCATACATAAAATAGTAAACCATAGTTTACTATGTTTAATTGCACATGAACCTTATGGTCATCCTATATATGTGATTTATATATGGAATCAAGAATTTGATAGGCTTTTGTCCCCCATACCTGAGAGGTAAACTCTAAACATTTAGAATTTCCCGAGTGATTGGCATGTCTTTGTTATTTATGATCAACTTCTCAGATCACACCTGATAGTTTATGCTAACAAAATGGCTAAAGATTGGAACTGGCCATGTTGGAAAGACAAACCAACGTGATTAACAAATTAGTCTTTAAGCAATGTGATATCAGTCTGAACTCTGGGGAGGGGGGTAAAAGAGGAGAATTGGAGATTGAGTTTCATGACTAAAGACCCATATTTCACCACAATGCAATATATCAATGTAGCAAAATTTCACTGTTACCACATGAAGACATATTAATGTAAAAATGATAAAAGATAGCAATAATAAATAAATAACCAATAAAAATATTGAGCTATGATTCATATGACTAATGATTCAATCAATTATGACTATTTAATGAAACCTCAATAAAAACTCTGGACACCAAAGCTCAGGTGAGATTCCCTGACTAGCAATATTCTTAAGTATTGCCACACATTGATGCTAGGAAGATAATGCATTGACCCTTCTAGACTCGGCCCTATGCCTGTCTTCCTTTAGCTTAATGAAATTGGAATCTTTAAGTGTAGCACTTTGAGTTCTCCTTCTAATGAATTATTAAACCTGAAGTTGATTGTGAAAATCCCCAAATCTGTAGACAGTTGGTCAGACATAAGGGAATCCTTGGGGAACACCGGAATTTGTAGCTGGTGTTAGCAGTAAGAGAAGTTTTAAGTAGACTTTTCCCTCATAGTATGCAGTTTTCCTCACTCTACATACTATATCAAATAGGAAATAAATTCTAAAACATTTCTTTAAAGGTAGTATTTTATAATGGGATGAATTTTTTTGTTTTACTTATATGTTCTCAGAGAAAACATATATGCCACTCGCAAGTTCCAAATCCTGGACAGTTTATCATCCCACTCAATAAAAGCCAAAGTCCACTTTATGGTGCTATGAGGTGAACAGGATTCCAGGGCCTCATGACTTCTCTGACTTCACTTCCTTCTAGTCTCCTCTTTACAAGGCTCATGCCCTTAGCACACTGGCCTCTTTGCTTTTTGTGTGAGCCCAAGTATCCTCAAGGCTTTAGCATTTGCTATTTCTTCTATGTAGGACTGTCTTCACAGATATCAGTGTAACTCATTCCCCAACCTCCTTCTAGATCTTTTCTAAAAATGCCTGCTTGGAAGTGAGGCCTTCACTAACCACACAACTCCCCCTTCTTACCTAGGCTATGCCTCCCCGCCTCTGAAAAGCAATTCCCTAGATAAGGAGTAATTCTCCCTGAGGACCTCATAAGATCCTCTGGAAAAAGGATAATGTCTCTCTTTTTCTTTCTGTTTATTTGCCATGTGGCCCATAAAAGATTATATTAATACATAATTGTTGCAAGAAAGTCAGGTCAGGAGTGAGGGGCATACCCCTGGGGGACTGTCTTTCCTTTCTGAGTTCAAAGGAAAGACCAAATTTGCCAAGATTTTAACCAGAAATTCTTACAACACGATGCCCTCCAGAAATTGCTCTAATCTTTACAAGGAGAAAATGCATAAGTACAACAAAAATACATTTTAGTCAAATGCTGAATTGCAGAGTACTGACATACAACTTTAACCAAGCAAAGACTGAAGTTGAATATCATCTCAGAATTCTGAGCTGAGAGTATATCTTACATCCCAAAATTGTGAAATAATATTTAACTATTTACAATATCCTATAATTATAAGACAATTAATTATTTTAAAAGACAGTAATCAAATTTTACAAGTTTACCATTCATGTAAAAGGAAAAAAGTTTCAGACTCGTAACAAGACAATTGCTGCTACAGCCCTTCAACTGCACTTTTATAACAAAATTGAAGCTCGCTTCCAACCATGGTCAGTGGAAGTGGTAAAATATACATTGATCGCGTTTGCCTCTATTATTTCCTGCTGATGATGTTGACACCAATGTCTTCCTCTCTTCTTGTCTCTAATAGTAACCAACTCTTCATTCCTCTTCAACTTCAAATGTTAATGGTAATTGTGATATTAATTTTATGTGTCAATTTGATCAGGCCACAAGATGCCCATATATTTGGCCAAACACTGTTCTAGGCATTTCTGTAAGGGTGGTTTTGGATGAGATTAACATTTAAATTGGTACATTAAGTAATGAATGTGGGCAGCGCCTATGGCTCAGTGAGTAGGGTGCAAGCCCCATGTACCAAGGGCTGTGGGTTCAAACCCAGCTGCAGCCAAACTGCAACAACAACAAAAAAATAGTCGGGTGTTGTGGCAGGTGCCTATAGTCCCAGATACTTAGGAGGCTGAGGCAAGAGAATCACCTAAGCCCAAGAGCTGGAGATTGCTGTGAGCTGTGGTGCCAGGGCATTCTACCAAGGGTGACGGAGTGAGACTCTGTCTCTTAAAAAAAAGTAATGAAAATGATCCTCCCTAATGTGGAGAAATATATTAACCATCCAATCAGTTAAAAGTCTGAACAGGAAAAAGGGGTTGGCCTTCCCCTGATTAAGAGAGAATTTCCTTTTGCCTAATGGCCTTTGAATTAGGGAATCAACTTCTTTCCTGCTTTTGGACTCTTACATGTAGTATCAGCTCTTCCTGGGTCTCAACTCTTCCAGCTCTCAGATGAGAACTAACCCACTGGCTGCCAAATGGGTTAATTCCTATCTGAGAGCTAGAAGGGTTGGGCTCAGACTGGAACCCTGTCTGATTAATACAGCAATATTACAACTTTATTGATGCATCCACAAACCTTGAGCATTGCTTGCAGGAGATGCTTTCTGACTATTTTCAGAAGCAACTTTATGGTCCTTACATATATTTGCTTCTGATATGTTTACAGGCCATTGCTGTTTCACACAATCATTTGTGTGAAAAATTGTGTATAAACCTCAAACAAAAAACAAATGTGGCAATGGAGCTATAAACTTGAGTTTCAAGATAAATAAAATTGTTTTGAAATTTTTACCTACAACTCAGCTTCCATTGCACACGTACTCATTTTAGCACTTTTTTTCTGGCCTGGAAAGGTAGGAGGATCAAGACAGTCATGTAACAAGTATCTGCCCTCCAAAGAAATGTCAGCAGGTTCTGGGAAGGTTTTCTATAAGGCCACTCTTGGCTGTTCCTAAGTCTACTTTGGTATTGGTAAACCAATTGGCTCATAGTTATATCAGCATGGTTAATTTCAAAGGGCAATATGTAATTCCTGTTATTCCAAATTATTTGAATGTGATAAAGCAGTTGCAAAATTTATTACTTACCATACAGTTTATCTACGGCTGAAGAATAATGCTAAAGGAAGCTCATTATCTCTCTTGACCCATAATTCTGGAGTATATTCTGTGCTGCTTTCTGAACACAGTACTGAAATGAGGGAATAAATGGGAGATGCTTTCTTAACTCTTCACAGCCTATACCACATATGCTTCATCATCAACAACATTTGAAGGATATTTAAGCCCATATGCATTTGTCCAGCTTCCCAAAATATAAGCCATAACGTAATATTAAGTAGCAGATGCAGACATATACTGACATAAGACTACAGCCAAAATTCAGAGGATCCCCAAAGTAGTCCTGTGAAACCAAAGGAATCAGGAAACAAAAATACAGTACAAGCTAGCATACTCCACCTCGGGCTCTGATAAAGAACAGGCACTCACTCAAGGCTACCAGAGGAGAACCGTGGCGAAAGCCCAGCAACAGTGCACTGGGGGGAACTTCTGGGGACTACATAGCCATTGGAGTGCATAACAAACCTGATTATACCCACAGGTTAGAAGACACTATTTCCACTAATGAGAAGATAGAATGGCTAGCAAGTAACTGGGTTACTGGTCAGATTATTTATAAGTTGACTGAAATATATATTTTTATGCATGCTCCTAACAGACATAGCTCACAACTTGACAATGAAAAAAGAGGATATAGATGGTAATACCAAGGCTGCCCTCTTTTTAATCTCTTTCTACTTCGGGTTTACAAAAGAAAATGAATTCAACTTGATTAATTGAAAAATAAAAATAAGAGTTATGAGTACTTATCATAATTATGTAGAAGAATGGCCTTGTAAATAGATATCCCATTATTGGAGGAAAATGAACATTGCCTCTAATGAAAATTTTGCTCCCTTGTTTAATTTGGTTGTGACCAAAAGTAATCTGGAACTCAAACATAGGGCAGATAAACTATGGATGGCTAAACTTTTAACTGAGTCATTTAGATTTTTAAAAGGAGGGATATCTTTAAATACTGTGCTCATTTCAGACATTTTCCTCCCTGATCTGGGAACTAAGACATTTATGTGCTTTTCTGGGCTTTCTGATAAGACTTTATACAAAAGTGTTATAATATACATTTGCTTTCCTATTAGAACAGCCCCTTACATCAAGAAAGACATGGCCATAATGTATAATCACCGTTTATTTCCATATCCCGTTTTCTGGCATATTTTTCTTTGGAAGACCATAGTCTACTTGGCAGCTTTTGATCAAAGGGACTACTAATTCTTCCAGAATCAGTAGCTGAAGTTGAGTGTGGGTAAATTTTATTTCATCTGGGTCATAACCCAGAATAAAAAAAAAATCTTATTTTTAACATAAATGTTTATTGACTTTTCCTTGTTACTTAAAGAAATATATGTCCAATGGGAAAAATTCTTTTTGTCCTTTTATTAAGTCACATACACATATATCATGAATACATTTATGCATTTGTGGAGTACAATGTATTGGTTTTTTATACAATTTGGAATGCTTACATCAAATTACTTAATATAGCTTTCACCTCATTTACTTAATGATTGTGCTAAGACATTTATGTTCTATACTTGTACCCTTCCAATATGCTTTATAGGTGTGGTCCCACCATTGACCATCCCTCTATCAAATCTCTCCTCTCCCCTCAAATTCCCCTCCATGTCTCTCCTTCATCCTGGGCTGTAATTGTGATTTATCTTTCATAAGAAAGTGTAAGTAACTATAAATTGGTTTCATAAAAGTACTGAGTACTTTGGATACCTTTTTTTTTCCCTTCTTGAGATACTTTACTAAGAAGAATAAGTTCCAGCTCAGAAAAAATTCTTAAGTATGAATATAAAATAGAAAAACACAGAAACAAAATAAATATCACTGAAATTCTACCAAATACAATGAACAGTAACATTTTAAACTTTCTTTTTCTAATCTCTTTGCTATACTTATCCAAATTATTTTTTTTATAAAATTATTTTATTTTGGAGTGACCTGAGACCCCAAGGATACAAATAAAAGGTACAGAGCACATCACCAAGCGGACAGGAGTCCCCTCCCCCAAGAGAACAGCTTGCAGTATACTCCATACCTCCATACAAACAAGCGAGCAGCGTTCAGATGTCCTCCTACTCTATCCCACGGGAGAGACCCTCTAAAAACTGGACCTCCTTCCCCTACTAGGGTGCCACAGCACTCTCCTGCCAGGCATAAAGCTGTATAAAACTGTATATATTCTCTACCTGCAAGTTGGAACTCCCAGCACTCCCACTCTCACCCTGAGGTCTGGAGGTCTGTCCCCCATGGAGTCCAGATTCTTGGACACTTTCTCGATGGGTGTGGACAGGGCGTGGGCTGCTGCTGGTCTGTGCTGTTCTTCCAGCTCGGGAGCAGTGAGAGGAGAGTAAGCCAAAAGGTGGCTGGCCAAAGTGGACAAGCGGACAGGCAGTCCTCTGAGGCTGAGAAAGCTTGGCTAAATTTCGGCCACACCTGGCCCTGAGGGGATGACAGCTGAGACAAAGGGCTGAAGCTCACAGACTGAGTCAGGACTATCAGCAGCCCCGCGTCTCTTCCACAGGGCAGAAATTCTGTGAACTTGTTCTGTTCTATCAGCTTTTTCATCTACTTTACATCAATCAGGGACAGGGTTGGAACTGGGGTAATCACCTCAGCCCCTATCAAGTACCCAGGTTGTCAGGCCTCACCTCCCCCCCGCCAACACCGACATAACTGGTGGACTGGCTGAGGAGCCACAGAACCCTGTGTGACCTAGGCAGGTGCAAACCTCTAGAGCATCTGCTCATTGGAGGGAACTGGACCACAGCCCTGCAGGGTTACCAGAGACTGGGTGTGACAGAGGGGCAAGGCGGGAAAAGAGGCATCAACCTTCCCAGGCTAATTTACTGGCTGGAGGGGGGCCCTTCTGAGCTCACAGAACCCTGGAGTGAGTTATACTAAAGCTGCCAGCAGACTTCTGCTGTCTAGTCACCAGAGACTTTTCAACTCTTTGATTTGAGGTTGGTACTGGCAGGGACAATTGATTGGTACCTCTTCAACTGGGCCAATCACCTGAGGACTTTCCAACACTGTACACTGAGTGTGTGGTAGTGGGAAGGTTTGATTTTCCTTTCCAATTGTTGTGGAATTGTTGTGGGGGGCGTGGTGACCTAACTGCAGGTTTTCCTCCACAGCTCAGAATCCAACACAGACTAACCAATTCCATAGGGTAAGACAGAGACCAGCTGAAAATAAGACAGATCCACTTAGCACCACCACATCAAGAAGGTCCCCAGTTGCGCAGGCAGTAGCAAAGTATGGGTTGGCAAAACTATAGGGGTAAAGGTACAAACACCAGTCCCAGCTTAGAGGCAAAGGAAGGACTGGTCAATCACTACTCCTAGAACCCCCAACCCAACTTATCCTTACCTACTCACCCAGCCAAATGGTGCAAAATAAATATGGG
>CAUYON010110774.1:0-54397 GCA_963573935.1 Arctocebus calabarensis | reverse complement strand
CATGTGTGGTACCTATTTGAAGGGTCAGGAGAAAACTTCTAAATACGGATCAAAAATGTTTTCACATAGTAAACGAGAAAATCTCATGAATGTTATGTCAATCAGGTTGATAAAAATATCTCAGATTGCACGTGAAGCCCGCACACTGTACCCCACGATTGAACTAATGTACACAGCTATGATTCAATTAAAAAAAAAAAAAAAAAGACTCCATCTCTAAAAATAACCACTCGTTGTGATGGGTACCTGTATGTAGTCCAGCTACTTGGGAAGCTGAGGCAAGAGTATCACTTGATCCCAAAGTTTGAGGTTGCTGTGAGCAATGACACCAAGGCACTCTACCAAGGATGACAAAGTAAGACTGTCTCAAAAAATAAATAAATAAATAACCCTCTCTAGTAAAATGCCCACAGGCAAGGAGAGGAAAAAGCACACTTCCCAAAAGCACACTGCCTAAGTTACTGGCATCTTTTAATTACTTCTAAATGTGTCACTACTAGTTGTTAAACAGAAACAAGAATTACATTAGCACATTGAAAACAAAAGATCCTAAATCTGTCCTGGAATAAGACTAAGACATAAAAAAATATGGGTATGTGGGCGGCGCCTATGGCTCAAAGGAGTAAGGCGCCAACCTCATATGCGGGAGGTGGTGGGTTCAAACCCAACCCTGGCCAAAAACGGCAAAAAATATTTATATATATATGGGTATGTGAGAAAATTCCTTGGAACAATAACTTCAGCTGCAGGAAGCCAACTTAGAGTGGGCAATTATAAAAAGCCAACCACTTGATTTCAGTCTTCGATAACCAGTGGGCAAGCTGGCAATTAACGTTGCCTGTTTAACAGATAAAGAAACAGTCTGGCCACACAAGACAGGAAATAATATTAAGGGTTTGATTGACTCCAAACCTTGGCATTCCTGTTACAACCATCAATAAATAGAAACAACTCACAAAACGGGCCCATCAAGGACCATTCATTTAAAACAGCCTATTTTTAAAATGCCTGAAAGGTTCAAATAAAATGCCACAACAGGCATTTTATAAGAGATTTCAGAGAGCCATGACCTTTTTTGGGACTTCCAAAATGAGAAGCAAGTGGGAAGATGTTTGCAAATATGAAAAAGAAGTTTTGGAAAGAGCGACTCACCCACTGAAGAATACTAGTCATAACTTACTTATGGTAGAAAAAAATTGTTAATGCATAGGTTTGTGTTAATTAGGAGAGTGTCGTGGGGTAAGAACAGACTTAAAGGTGGACTAGCAAAGGTGTTGTAAGTCCTTACCAACTCATAGCAAAGTGTTCCCTATGACCTGTGACCACACACTGCAGGGCGCTCTGCCTCTCTCTGACAAGTGATAGATGTGACTGTAGCCATAGGGCCCCCAGGAGGCAGAGTGGCCCCTGCTAGGAGTGGCAGCGGGACCAGCACCCACCAAAGACGTTTACTGGGCGTGTGCAGGAACCTGCCATGTTATCCTGTCTCTCCCTCACCACCCTGAGGAAAGCACCACAATGGGGAGTATTCAACAAGTGGGTCACCAGGACGCCAAAACTCGCCCGGGCCTCTCACGTTGGAGGTTAACACTAGAGCTCCAGCCCACTCCGCAGGAAACACAGCCGGGAGGGCAGCAGAGGAAACTAGCAGAGGTGTGGCAGACCCAGGGAGCCACCATCACAGGAGCTGCAGAAGGCTGCAGAAGGCTGGCCAGAGACTGGACAAGGCCTGGAAGGCGGGTCTCAGAGCCACGTGCTGTCCACTCTGAGGGCACAGTGGGTGCCGTAGGAACCACCAAGAACATACCACACCTACTGTGTGTCTGTATGCCAGTCCACCATGAGCAGAGAACGCCACTGAGTACTTATTATCCTTTCAGGCTAACTTTCCCAACTGCCCCACGC
This sequence comes from Arctocebus calabarensis, assembly GCA_963573935.1. Taxonomy (NCBI): domain Eukaryota; kingdom Metazoa; phylum Chordata; class Mammalia; order Primates; family Lorisidae; genus Arctocebus; species Arctocebus calabarensis. The sequence continues at coordinate 52,492 of CAUYON010110774.1, read as the reverse complement.
TCCTCCTTAAAAGCTGCTCCCAGTAAAATGGGCATTTGCTCATCATTCTCTCGGTTTGAGCATCAGAGACAGTCAATTTAGAACTGTGGTCCAAATGCAGAATCCAAGCTGAAGCCGGGCTTCTCCTGCCCATGATGTGGGCCGTCCCATCACCATGTTTCCAGCCTCCCTTGGGCTACCCAGATGCAAAAAGTCAAGGAAGTCATTTGGGAAGACCCTAAGGTCCAGCAGAGGGAGGTGGGGTCCAGGCCACAGAGTCAGACCTGAAATAATATATTAACATATAATTAAAATGCCCGAGTTTATCCCAGAAACCAAGCTTCTCACCAGGGTGTAATGAACCACAGATCAAACGCATGGGATGTGGCCACCAGGCTTCCCCAGGGAGGCTCCCCGACCTCTGTGCAAAAGCTTCAGTTTTTCTCCCCATCCCAGAAAAGTTCTCATTCTGTGTCACTGCCTGTCAAAGTTTTAAGCACCTTCAAGTCAAGATGGTAACTGATGAGTTGAATGATGTCCACAAAAATTTATATGTTGAAGTTCTAACCCCCAGCACTTCAGAACATGACTTTATTTGGAAACAGGGTCTTGCACATATAATTAATCAAGGTTAGGTCATAATGGAGTAGAGTGGGCCTGTAAGCCAACATGCCTGGTGTCCTTATAAAGAAGGGAAATTTGGACACACACACACACACACACACACGCCATGTGAAGCTCGGAGTTAATGCCGCCACAGCCAAGAAACTCCCAGGCACCAGGAGAGACACTGGGAGCACATCATTCTCTAGTACCTGCAGAGGGAGCTTGCCTTGCCTACACCTCATCTCAGTTTCTGGCCTCCAGAATCATAACACACAATACACACTGTTTAAGCCACCCAGTGCCTTGGCACTTTGCATGGCAGCCCCAGCAAACTCTTGCACTGAATTAACCCTTTCCTTCACCACAAGGACTTTCCAGATGCAAGGCCACCAGTACTTCCCTGCTCATGCCCCCTTGCAGAGCAGGGAAGAGGAAACTGGTGGAAGGACTCAAACGAATAATCAGGCCAAATCCCTCTAAGTTTGAAACCAAGAGATGCAGAGCAGACAGGAAGAACTAACTGGACACATGGTTTGCTGTCGAGTCACAGACTGAGAGCACAAGACAAGTCCCACAAGGACCCAGAGCAGCCAGGTGCACTGTCGGCCTCGGCCTGTGCCCAGGTGATCACTGCTGTTGTGTGTAAGGAGGAGCATCTCATGCCCCTCACAACACAACCCTGCATGTGAGCTAAAGAGAAAGCACTCAAGCTCTCACTCACCCACAAGTATCTGAGCACTAAACAGCTGTCCCATCGGCCACACCTCATTTTTGTGCTTTGCACTGCTACACTTTTCAGATACTGAGTTCTTTACACTCCCACATTGAACAAGCCTACAGGCACCATATTCCTGACAGCATAGGCCCACTCCATGCCTCTGTGTCACATTTTGGTAATTCTCAGCCTATCTCAAACTTTTTGTGATTATTGTATCTATTATGGTGATCTGTGATCAGTGATCCTTGATGTCACTACTGTAGTTGTTTTGGGGTGCAGAAGCCACACCCATACAGGGTAGCAAACTAATCCAAAAATGCTGAGTGTGTTCCAACTAGCCATTCCCCCATCTCTCTCTCTCTTCTCAGGCCTCCTAGTCTCTGAGACACAGCAATACTGAAATTAGGTCAATTAATAGACTTACAAGGACCGCCAAGCAGTCAAATGAAAGGAAGAGTCACAGTCTCTCATTTTAAATCAAAAGCTAGAAATGATGAGGTTTAGTGAAGAAGGCGAAGTGGGCTGAAAGCTGGGCCCCTGGCACCAGTTACCCAAGTTGTGAATGCAAAGGAAAAGTTCTTGAAGGAAATAAAAAGTGTGACTCCAGTGAACACAAGAAGAGTAAGAAAGTGAACTAGCCTTATTGATGGTATGGAGAAAGTTTTAGTGGTCTGGAAGGAAGACCAAACCAGCCACAATGTTCCCGTAAACCAAAGCCTAATCCAGAGCAAGACCCTGACTCTCTTCAATTCTATGAAGGCTGAGAGAGGTGAGGAAGCTGCAGGAGAAAAGTTTAAAGTTAGCAGAGGTGGGCTCATGAGGTTTAAGAAACACAAATATGCAAGACGAAGCAGCAAGTGTGATGCAAAAGTTGCAGCAAAGATCTAAGATCACTGATCAAAGTGACCACAATAAACAGCAGGTTTTCAGGGCAGATGAAAACAGCCTTATATCGGAAGAAAATGTTGTTTGGGACTTTCACAGCTAAAGATAAATTAATATCTGGTTTCAAGGTTCAAAAGACAGGCTTACTTTCTTGTTATGAGCTACTACAGCTGGTGCCCAATGCTAACTGACTATTTCAAAAATCCTAGGGCCCTTAAGAATTATGCTATATCTACTCTGCCTATGCCCTATAAATGGAACAATAAAGCCTAGATGACAACACTTCAGTTTACAGCATGTTTTACTGAATTTTTTAAGCCCACTGTTGAGACCTACCACTCAGACAAAAAGGTTCCTTTCAATATATTATGGCTCATCGATGATGCACCTGGTCACCCAAATGCCCTGATGGAGATGTACAAGAAGATAAATGTTGTTTTCAGGCCTATTAATACATCTATTCTGTAGACCATGGATTAATGAGTAATTTCTACTTTCAAGTCTTGTTATTTAAGAAATACATTTTGTAAGACAACCACTGCCATAGATGGTGATTCCTCTGATGGATCTGAGCAAAGTCAATTGAAAACCTGTGTAAAGAATTCACCGTTCTAGATGCTATTAAGAACATTTGTGATTCATGGGAAGTGCTCAAAATATCAACATTTATGGAAGAAGCTAATTCCATCCCTCATGGTTGACTTTGAGGTGTTCAAGACTTCAGTGGAGGAAACTACTGCCAATGTGGTAGGAACAGCACGAGAACCAGAAGTGGAATCTGAAGACGTGAGTGAATCTCTGCAATCTCATGATAAAGCTTGAATGGATGAGGAGTTGCTTCTTATGGATGAGCAAAGAAAGACGTTTCTGGAAATGGAGTCTACTTCTGGTGAAGTTTCTATGAACATTGTTGGCATGACAACAAAGAATTTAGAATATTACATGAACTTGCTAATGGAGTGGCAGGGTTTGAGAGGATTGACCCCAATTTTGAGAGAAGTTCTACTGTGAACAAAATGTTCGCAAACAGCATTACATGCTACAAAGAAATCTTTTATAAAAAGAAGAGTCAGTCAATGCAGCAAACTTCATTATTGCCTTATTTTAGGAAATTGCCACAGCCAATCCAGTCTTTAACCACCACTACTTTGATCAGTCCGCAGCCCTCACCATTGAGGTAAGACTCTCCACCAGCAAAAAGATCACCATTAGCATTTTTTAGCAGTAGAATACTTTAAACTAAGACATGCACATTGTGGTTTTAGTCATAATGCTATTGCACACTATGTAATGCACAGTCCATAATGTAGTAGGCTATTTTTATACACACTGGGAAAGTGAAACATTCATGTGACTCACTTGATGACAATATCAAGACTTAAATTACGTTGATCAAAAGAAAAGAGTTTAAAAACAAAAAAAGCCAGGTGCAGTGGCTCATGCTTGTAATCCTTGCACTCTGTAAGGCTACGCTAATTAAATCACTGAACTCAGGAGTTTGAAACCAGCTTCAGCAAGAATGAGACTCCATCTCTACTAAAAATGGGAAAACTAGCTCAAGCTGTTGTGGGCACCTGTGGTTCCAGCTATTTGGGAGGCTGAGGCAGGAGGATCTCTTTCTCGAGCCCAAGAGTTTGAGGTTGCCATGAGGTATGACAGTAGGGCACTCTACCTAGGGCTACAGAGTAAGACTCCATCTCAAAAACACAAACAAACAAAAAAACAAAAAGTTTTTTAAAAGAATAAATTTACTGTGGTTTGAACTTCTTTCAAAAATAATCAATAAATATGCATATTTATACACACAAAAAAAATTCAATTAATGATCTTTAAAAATTTTTTAGGCAAACCTAAGATCCTCTCATGGCACACTGTTGAAAATCACAGCCTTTGATGGACAGCCCCAAGGCCCATCCTGTGTGGAGGGAATCAGGAGCAGAAGCAAGGAGCATGAGCAAGACCCTCTGGCCCTCACACCTTCACCTCAAAGACTCACAAACTCAGCAGTACCAAGGGGGAGATTCTGGTCTTCTCCCGCCCAATTCCCACATCTCCTGCAGCCGGAACCAGAGACAGGAAAAAAGGAGAGTTACTCACTAGCTCCCAAGTCCAGCAGGAAACACAGCAGGCTTTGAAGCCTCCCCAGTGACACACCCAGACATATGTTCTAGAAGGCACAGCAGGATGCACTGGTGGCGATGTGACAACAATCCAGCTGAGAACCAGTGCCAGAGCAGTCCCAGGGAAAAACAGAAGAGATTGCCTACACACGCACGCACGCACACACACACATAGCATCAACAGGGAGATGTTACAGCGCTTGGTAAATACCTGGTTGTGTGGGTGAAGACAGATTCCCAAGTTTCAGCAGACGGCATTAAAGAATTCAAGAGAAACTAGAATAAGAACAGGCTGAGTCCATTTTGGATGTGATGCTCTGGGGAGACTCCCAGTCTGAACATCAAGCACAGATACACACAGTGCTTGTTCTGGTCGTTCATGGGATGCACATTTCCACTTTAAATGCCCAGATTATGGGTTTGCCAAGCATTTGGAAAATAAAACACCGAGCTCTAATGAGGTTTTCTTTGGTCATGCTCCAGAACACACCCATAGTGGGTCCCATGTGGCAAACCTGCCTCCCCGAGCCACTCCATGTGGGCCCCTCGATCACAAAAGCCTGGAGAAGGGGAAGGAATTTACTCTGCCCTTCAGAAATCTGAAGCATTTCACAAAACCTTTAGTAGGCTGAGTTAAGAATAATGTCAGGGGATTTAGGCTTTGCTCTCAGAAAAATGCGCTGTCGCCTCTTGTTCCCAGAGGAGGGGCTGATGAATGATCACTCTGGCCTGAGAACATCTGCTCTGTCCTTGCAGACAGCATTCCTCTTGGGAGACACAGGAGGGGACAGGAAAGTGGCCACCTTGAAGCTGCCAGGTCAGTGCCCCTGGCCTCCCCTCCCCTATGTACTCAGCCTCCCAAGGATAGCCTCGTATCTCACCGGCTTCCAGCAGAGGAAGGGGCCAGATGGTGCCCACGAAAACCTCAGAGGAGACAGGACACAAGACGGAGTGAGAGGCTGCCTCATTCACACCTACATCATTTAAGATTAAAAAAAAAAAAAAACGTATTTCTTTTTGGAGAGTCTTAGGCTTAAAGATAATAACATCTTCATTCACTCATTCATTTGCACTTATCACACTTTCCTCTCCTTACCCCTTTGAGAGCATCATCTGTACCCAGTTTAGTCTCTGCCACCTCAGCACTGAACATAACACCTGGGACAACTTATGCTGCTCAAGAACACCTATCGAAAGACTGAATGAGTGGATGGATGAATGGGTAGATACGTGAAAGATGGGTAGATGGATAGGTGGGTAGATTCAACAAATAGATCTCAAGCATCGCGTACAGGCCCAGGGCTAAGGACTAGGGTGACAGAGATGGTGATACCTGCTCTTATCTTCAGAGGAACCCACAGTTGAATAGGGAGAAATTTTACTAAGTCAATGCAAGCAAGATTTGTGCTATGACAGTGAGGGGACAGGGGAGGTATAAGCTCTTGGTCACTGGATTTAGCACATGTCTCCCCAGTTTGAGAAGTGGCAGTCCTTGGCCCAAGTGATGTCTCCAAAGAGCTCGTTCTGGGTCTTTCCCTCTAATGAGACCTCAGTCATCAACTCCCCTCCCCCTATTCTGGACAATCATTGCTGTGGGTTAATCCCTGCCCCCCAAAAGCAGTTACCTAGCACATACATCTGAGGACACAGCACTACATCTGATAAAAGAAGTCTGATGTGGTGTGGTACTAGATGGGCAAAGGAGGATGCAATAAAAAATATTCCTTCCTCCACCCATCCCTTCCTTTCATTACCTGATCCAGCTGCTCCTTTATAGGAGTCAGTAGGAGACTCATCTTCCCCTCTCCAGGCTATGAGCTCCCAAAGGCAGAGAACAGGACTTACTCAGCCCTACGCTTAGCTCAGCACCTGCCACAGACAATGACTTAGACATCGTAGGCTGAAAGAACCTTGAGTTATGCTGATGGCACCAGCACTGCCTCCGCCCACATGATGCACCCTACCAAGCCAAGAAGTCCAGGCAAGATAGAAAAAGACCAGGCCAAGAAGAGCACTTCTTAAGCACCAGGTACTAAGCAAATGTGAATTATTACAAGGAAGTTATTGATCTTAGTTTTTTAAAGCAAGACTGAAAACCATCAGTTAACTACAATAATCAAGAAATGAAGTGTTAGGCGGGCGCCATGCCTGTAATCTTAGCACTTTGGGAGGCTGAGGCGGTTGGATCTCTTAAGCTCACGAGTTCGAGACCAGCCTAAGCAAGAGTGAGACCCCTGTCTCTAAAAAAAGAAGCAGGAGGTTGTGGCAGGAGCCTGTAGTCCTAGCTACTTGGGAAGCTGAGGCAACAGGATCACTGGAGCCCAAGAATTTGAGGTTGCTGTGAGCTATGATGCCACAGCACTCTACTGAGGGTGACAAAGTGAGACTCTGTCTCCAAAAGAAAAAAAAATGAGGTGTTCCTATTAGTTTAACTTTCTGGGAGTCTGAAAATTAAATTAATAGGAACACCTCATTAATATGAGTCTGAACTTCTTAGTTCAGACTCACAGAAGTTCATAAAAGGGAGAAAATTCAGGCTAAGGAGATCAGGGAAGGCTTCCTGAAGGAAGTAGGCCTGAAAGAATGACTCAGCGTTTCCTGTGAGCCCAGTACTGAGCTAGAGACTAAAAGTCCAAAGATCTCGAATGCTGCTCCTGGAAAATTAATAACTGCTGCCTAAAACTTCCTTCTCTGAGATCACCATCCTTTAATTCTCGAATTGAAATTCCCTGAAGATGACATAACGGCCCTTACTCTTCCCACTCGGGGACCCAGTGAGAGATGCCCACTCCCCTTACGTCAGGTATATGAGCAGTGGATCCCTAACAGACCTCCAGGGCATTTGAAAAAAAGTCCTCATGTGGGAAAATAAAGGGAACAGACAGACAGGTTTGATTAATGGGCAGGGCATTCTGGAACCATACCCTGCCTGCTTACACGATGTAATTTATAAACACAAATAGGAAAATAATCAGATGCAAATAAGTCTATTGCTTTTAAGCTTTTCATTTCAGCTCAAGAACAGAGAAGTTCCATCATTATTAAATTCTCCATTCCCAGGCAGATTCTGTAATTCTTCCTTCTGTGGTCCACTTGCTGCCCCAGCAATTGAAGGAAGATCATTCTGACCCAATTATCTTTGTCTATAAATCCTAAATCATATTCATGTCGGTAAAACATGGAAATAGGTAAGCTGTATAAAATGTCTCCTGAGCCTCATTCTCCAGATTCTTAAGATTCGACGTAAGGTCACTGAGCGCCCACCCTGTGCCAGGCACCACATGACTTCCAATAGTCCGTGAGATAAGGAGTCTCACCAGGAGAGGGGGGGCCCCAGTGGTCAGGCATCTGGATCCTATAATAGCTGGCAAGGCACAGGACAGACAGCCCAGCCCAGGCTGCCCGCTCCAAGCTCACTGTACCTTCTACCAAAACAGGGTAATTTTCAGCAACCCTTGGTCTCAAGAGCCCAGGCTTTCAGGCATTTGGGTTCTCCAAGACAGAGCTCCTGCTGCCTTCTCCGCCTGCCCCTGTGGGTAGGAAACCCAAATAACTGATGAAACCCTTCACAAAAGAATTCTAGCAAATAAATGAGGAAGGAATTCTTAACTAAAATATCATTTTGCAACCCTGAATGAAATCATAGACCTTGGCAGTGAGTGTCAATTGTGGCTAAATCCAATAGTGAAAGACGGGGGGAATTTGAAAATGAAGAGGTCAGGCTGGCAATACTTGAACTCACGGGTGCATCACCTGGGGAGACGGACATGATGCATCCTGCCGTGATGCAATGTAAGGTACCCATCTGACCCACTCGGCCATCTGACTTGCATCTGATCAAGCCTCTGCATTAAACAACCAACTCACCAACTACACAGAGTCAAAGGTACATATACAACAACACAGTGATGCAGTCAGCAAAGTCCAGAAAGTAGGGAATTCCAAGGGACCAATCACCTGATGTCTTCAACAAACACTCTGGACGTTGGGAGGTTCAAGATTATGGCGCCAGAAGATTTGCTGTCTGGTGAGAGCTCAGTCTCTGCTTCAAAGATGTATCTTCTCAGACATGTTTGCCTGGGGGAAGGACCAACAGGTTCCCTCATTCCTCCCTCACAAAGTTACTAACACCTTTCTGTGACCTACTTACCTCTGAAGGTCTCCCTTTGTAACAATTATCACATTGGGCATTGAATCGAATTGAACATATGTATTTTGGGAGGGCACTGACTGACATTCAAACCATAGCACCACTCATGGGGTAGTTGGTATAATAAGGAATTACTGCTAATGTTTTACTTAGGTGTGATAATGGTATTGTGGTTATTCTTTTTTTAAGAGAATACCTTTAGAGATATGCACAAAAGTATTTTGGGATGAAACGATATACCCAATACTTGCTTCAAAATAACCCTGCAAAGAAAGTAAAATTGATGGAGGACATAATAAGATAAAACTACTCACATGTTGTCAATTTTTTAATCAGGGAAACGTATTCATGGGGGCTCATTAAAATATTATTTTGTCTCTCGTTTAAATTTTTTCCATAATAAAAGGTTTTTTAAAAAGGAGAAAAGAAGTAGATTTGGCCCTGGAATCTTCAGACTTCTCAGGGAAAATGGCAATTTCTGGAAAATTCATGTTAGGGAGAAAACGTTTGGATTCCCCTTTAGACAGCGATTTCTCTGTGTTCTAGAAGACAACCTCAGTGGACGTTTTGGGTAGGCAGTGCTAACAGTGCAGATTCTATTCTGGCAAACAATGAGGTTTGAACAGCATAGATCGGGGGAAAAAAATTTCCAACATGGTTGAAGCCAAATCCTCTAAAGTTTATATTGGCTTTAAAAGGATATTTTGTTTTATGTTTGTTTCATTCTAAATATGAGTTTAGACTACACTGTCCTGGAAAATGACGATTTGTTCTTGGAAGGATTGTGTATGTTATTGTTTGGGCAGATGTGAAAACAAGCCTTCCCCATGCTGGGTGAAGGACAGAAAGGAGGCCGGGCCCGTTCTGTTGTTGAGCCAGGCTGGGTGCTGCTCTTTGTTGGAAAATGAAGACTCTGGGAAATATTCTAATGCCAGACTCGTGTGTCCCAGAGTCATGTGATGTTGAGGGCAGCTATAGGGCAAGGCCAAGCCCTGGTTGCAAAAAGGAGGGTTTTATTTCTGGAAGGAAATAGAAATTCCAACTGCCAAGAACCCCTGGGGAAGAAAGATCTAGGGGTGGAAATTGACCAGGGCAGCAGGCCTGAGACATGGGCTTGGGAAAAGGCCCAGAAGAGCACACGTGCTCTCTCAGAGGGAAGCAGACTTCTACCACAGGAGAAATGGGCTGGATGCCAGTCTCTGAAAACAATCATATCTAGCAAATGGTTTTCTGGTTTTTGGAGGGTACGTCCCTCCTGGGATAATTTGCTGTATAGATGACTGTAAAGCAAGATAGCTCGTGGTTAGATGAGCGGATGGAAAGAATGAAAGGCCCAGAATAAAAATGACTGAATAAAATTGAAAGGCATAATCCTTCTCTATGTACGAGTTTTTCTGAGTAGGTGATGTAAGACTGAATAAAATTCAGTTGGAGTAACTCAGAAAGGAGAAAGCAGCCTTCATTCCAAAGCCAGTGTGGTGAGAGCTGCAGCTGCTCGCAAGCTCAGGACTCAGGTACAAAGTGGTGGCCACAGAGAGACAGGCTCAGTGTGGACACAGCTGCTGAGGGCACTGGGCAGCCAGCTCCAGTCAGGTCCCCAAAGTGGAAGAGGGACTCTGAGAAGCAGGAGGCAGGAAGGAACTCCTCACCAGAAGACTTCTGTTAGTTAGAATAGTACCCATTTTACAGAACTACAAGTGCTGGTCAAGGTCTTTGAACTAGTTCAACACAGCATGCATGTTCACTGTTGGTTTCTTGATAGCAAATATAAAGCCCCTGCTACAATGCCTGGGACAGAGCAGACCGCTGCAAAAAGGTCACGTCTGCTGCTATTACTATCATGTTCTTATTGCTATAATTCATATGAGGAAATATCAATATTTGTTACAACACCTACTCAGGAAAACTGGTACACAGAGAAGGATTATACCTTTTAAATTCTTGTTAAAATAAATTATCAATTATTCTGTACTTTGCTTTCAAAATGAGCATATCCTTTCATTGCTTTGTGCAAAATACATAAAGGGATATAAATACTCTGTATTTAAGGTAATGGCTACGGTGGGTGAAGCCTTGATCCCACGAGTTTCTGAAACAGTAAGGGTGTTGTCCCCAACACAGTGTGCCACAGCAGGCGGGAGTGTGCCTGGAATATCAGGAACCAGAAGGAGGTTCCACGCCTATTCATGACTGGAATATCCATATGGATGGAATTCTATTCCATTGGAATAGAAGAAACAGGACAGGATGGACAGTCCGGAGCCCTGGGTTCCAAACTGCTCTGCTGCATAGTCTCTGCTTTTATGCCATTTACTTAACCTCGTGGGCTCCCATCATCTCATCCCCCGGCCATTTATTTTCTCTCTAGCACATAACCCATTTTAGCAGAATGAACTTTGAATAAATGAATGAAGCAGGGAGAGAACCACATGAGCATTTCTAACTACTTTGGGGAAAGCCACCTTCAGTGCCTGACCCATTACAAAGTCATCTGGTCTAATGATAAATACAACAACTAACTCCTAATGCTCTCCCCTTGCCAGGGCCGGTTTCTTGGCACCTATTAAGGCCACCAGCCTGGGAGGATGTGCAGAAAGGCCTGCCAAAGAGATCGATCAGGGAAGGGGAGTTCTGAGTCATGGGCCTTGGGACTCTCGGCATGAGCTTGGTCCCCAGGTACATCCTCCAGATATGTATCAACCATCCAGCGCAGCTCAGCTACATGTTACCTGCCTACCCACACATCCACCTCCCTTACAAGCCATGCTTCTCAAGGACAGGAAAGCCCAGCATCTACACTCAGTCAGGAAGGCACCAGATGATTCATGGTGGCTGCAAGCACTACTCCTGGGCCACTTTAGAGCCAAGAGCACAGGGACCACGTGCATTTGGCTCACAGGTCTGTCCCTAGTGCCTGGCATGCCACAGGTACTTGATATATGTTTGTGGTGGCAATAAACAAAGGCGAAGGCTTAAATAGCCACCCACGTCAACCTCTCATTGTAGAACCTTAAGTGAAGTACTCTGGCTCTCCGCCTTACCACTGAAGTTTGCCAAAAGTAAACATCATTCTTCCTGATTTCAAAGTTAGGACAGTGTACTCTGCTATTGCTTTACTTCCAATGTCTGTTTACAAGGAAGCCTGAACACTCCCAGCGTTTGTCATAATTTACTGATCTGTTACTGTTGGATTCCTCACATCCCTGGGGAAGAGAGACACTGGAGAGAAGAGCTTATGCAAAGGCTCTTAGCTCTGTCCGGAGTGGCCAGGGACAGGGTGAGGACAGAGGCCCCAACACCAAGTGTGCTGTTCACCTCAAGGGCGTGGAGACCTGTTAGGAGAAGTTTCAAGCAAAGGAGAAGCACGATCAGATTTGGCTGGGAAAGCTATTCACTCTTACTTCACCTGCAGAATGTGATAATAGCTACCTTGGAAGGCAAAGGTTGCTCAGAGACAAAGAAGTAGCAGAAAGTGCTGTGTCTGGCACAAGTTAGGGCTCAAGAAATAGCATAAGAATGAAAATGAAAAAGTAATGTTGAATAACCCTTAATAGCTAAAAAGTGGAAATAACCCAAAGGTCCACTAACCAATGGATGGGCAAACAAAATGATATATCCATACATGTACAATGGACTTTCATTCAGCCATAAAAAGTTCTGGGAGGCTGAGGAGGGAGGATTGCTTCGGCTCAGGTGTTTGAGACCAGCCTGAGCAAGAGTGAGGCCCCATCTCTACAAAACTAGAAAAATTAGCCAAGCAAGTGCCTGTAGTCACAGCTACTCAGGAGGCTGAGACATACAGACTAGTTGAGCCCCAGAGTTTGAGGTTGCTGTGAGCTAGGCTGATGCTACTACACTCTAGCCAGGGCCAAAGAGTGAGATTCTGTCTCACCAAAAAAAGAAAAGAAAAGGAATAAAGTACTATTACATGTTGCAGTATGATGAACCTTGAAAACATTACGCTAAGTTGAAAACCAGACATAAATCTATTAAATGTCCAGGATAAGCAAAACCCAGAGACAGAAAGCAGATTAGGGGCTGACAAGTGAGGAGAGGAAAAAGACTACCAGCTAATAGGTACAGGGTTTCTCTGAGAGGTAATGGAAATGCTTTGGAATCAGTGGCCATAGTTGCACAACTTTGCAAAACCAATGAAGTGCTCACTTAAATTTTGTGTTTATAATTTTTATTGTTGTCGTTGAGACAGAGTCTAAAGTTGTCACCCTGGGTAGAGTGCTGTGGCGTCACAGATCACAGCAACCTCAAACTCTTGGGCTTAAGCAATTCTTCTGTCTCAGCCTCCCAAGTAGCCGGGACTACAGGCCCAGCGATTTTTTGGTTGTAGTTGTCATTGTTGTTTGGCAGGCCAGGGCTGGACTTGAACCCACTAGCCTTGGTGTATGTGGCTGACGTCCTAGCCACTGAGCTACTAGAGCCAAGCCTATAAAGTGTTTTTTAAAAGTACAGTAATCACCCCATCTGGAGTTTTGCTTACTGCAGTTGCAATTACACAAGGTCTGAAAATATAAACGGAAAATTTCAGAAACAAACAAGAGGCTGGGCACAGTGGCTCACACCTGTAATCCTAGCACCCTGCGAAGCCAAGGCAAGTAGATTGCTTGAGCTTGGGAGTTTGAGATCAGCCTGAGCAAGCTGGAGACTCTAAAAATAGCCAGGAGAGCACCTATAATCCCCACTACTTGGGAGGCTGAGGCAAGAGGATCTCTTGAGGGCAAGAGTTTGAGTTTGCAGTGAGCTATGATGGAACAGCACTCTACCGAGGGTGACAAAGTGAGACTCTATCTCAAAAAAAAAAAAGAAAGAAAGAATGCATAATTTTTAAATTGCACAATATTCTGAGTAGTATGATAAAATCTCAAACTTTCCCATTCCATCCCTGACATTAACCTGGGAGGTGAATTGTTCCTTTGCCCAGTGAATCTAATTATAGATACCACCCACCTGTGACTTAGCAGCCATCTCAGTTTGCAGGTTGGTAGATCACATAAAGAAAGATAAGATATTTTTAAGATAAGGTGAAATAAGCTATTTTGAGAGAACACATTCATATAACTTTTATTATTACAGTATATTGCTATAATTGTTGTATTTCATTGTTAGTTATTGTTATTCATTTCTTACTGTGCCTAATTTATAAGTTACACTTTATCATAGGCATGTATGTTCAGGAAAAAAACCATAGTACATATAGAGTTAGGTAGTATCTGTAGTTTCAGGTATCCCCAGGGGGACTTGGAATAATCCCCATGGATAAGGGAGATATGTTTTTTTGGTTTTTTGGTTTTTTTTTGGAGACAGAATCTCATTCTGTTTCCCTGGGTTGAGTACTGTGGCATCATAGCTCATAGCAACCTCAAACTCTTAGACTTAAGTGACCCTCTTGCCTCTGCCTCCTGAGTGGATACAGGCACGTGCCACAACGTCTGGCTAATTTTTCTAGTTTTTTTTAGTAGAAATGGGGTCTCCTGCTCTTCCTCAGGCTATTCTCAAACTCCTTAGCGCAAACAATTCACCTGCCTCAGCCTCCCAGAGTGCTAAGATTACAGGCATGAGCCACCGTACCCAGCCTGAAATGCTAAATAGCATGTAAAATGATTTACTTTTTAAAGTCAGAATATGTAACATGCAGTAAACAGGAAGATGATCTTGCTCTGCCAGTCCTCACAAAACCAGAGGTGTGCAATCTCGCCAGTAATCAAAGTTCAAACCATAATTTCACACCTAGAAATAATCCGAAATTAGTACAGGCAAACATGTGGGGATTAATATCTAATCCCCTCTAATGGGCACACGAATTAATCTTGCCCCTCTAGTGAGAGGTGTGCAGCCACTAAAGTGGAGGTGCACATGCAGTATAACCCGGCAAGCCACCCAGACACCCCCTATCAGAGCACAAAGAGACCTCCAAGGAGGTTTTGAGCAACATTTGTCATGGTAGTAGAAAAAGGATACAATTAAAAGTCTACCATCAGGGTAAGAGAGAAAAAAATAAATTGTGATATATTCACACTACAGAATACCGAATATCAGCTAAAATGAACTAGATCTATCAACAACATGAACGTGAATGATTCATGGTCCCAAAACGTAAGCACTCACAGCACTAGACACATATGGAGGTAATGAACCTGTAAAAATGGAGGCAGAAAGGGGACGCGCCACCCTCATGAGAGTGATCCCTCTGGGACAAAGAAGGTGACGAAGGGACTGCCTTCATCAGGAAGGTGTCCTTCCCTGTCTGGGGCCATGTAAAAGCGTTGCCCAAGGTGGCGGACAGGGACAGGGAGAGTAGTGTCCACTAGCCTCACATGACTAAGACACTGATCTCTCCGTCCTCTGAAAGTCTCTCTTTTAGCAGTCGCCTCTGCAGACACCCTTTTCGCCTTCCTTTCCAGCATCGGCAATGAAGCAGGACAGCCCCATGGCAACAACACAGCCTTGAGGCCAGACGGACTTTGGTTTCAATCCTAATTCTACCCCTTCCAAGCTGCATGACCTTGTCACTGAGGCTTCCTAAGTCTCCATTCTGCAGCAAGACAGAAGTAACAAAACTTACCTCGTGGACTTGTTATCATAACTAAATGACATTTAATTCAATCTGTGGCAACACTGTACAACATGCTGCCGGTGAAATGATGCATAATACAGACGTAGGTACAAATTAAGAACTTGGTAAAATATTTGGGGTCAAAGAATATATTCCTCATACTGGCATAAAGACTAATAAACATACAAGAATTCACTTTCACATAGATTAAATATCAAAGGAGCAAAAATGTAAACTGAGTACAACCAAGTTGTACTAGGTCTTCAAACTTTAAGAGGAAATCCAGGCACTAAAAAGTTAAAGAAAATCATTTCAGCACAAATATGAATAAAAAGGGAACCTGAATCTGAGTCCCAAAAATAAAATGTAGCAAAGACCTAGCAGGAATTAGGCATTTCACAAGTGTTTGAGGTTGGACGTGACTGAAAATTATCTTCTTCAGAGGTGCAATACAATATAGGATCTAAAGACACCTTCTGTCCTAACTCAGACAGAACTAGGACACACGTCTAAAACACTCACCATCAAGAACTCCACCCTGCCCTCCTCTCAGGCCTGTCCTTTCACCTCTCACCTCCCCAGGACCCCGCTGCACTTTACTAGAAGTACCTGTTACACAAATGGATGAATTCAATGCTGATGGGAAACACGGCTGAGTAAACAGTATTCCTTCATGAAAACAACTGGCATTGGCCAAGAGGCTGCAGAACTCGGCCCAGGTCCCGTGGGTGCCCAGATGATGGAGCCCTGCCTCCTGCCTCCCAGGAACTGGCAGTGGAGGGAAGGTGAGGACGAGCATGTGATGATAATGAAGTGTGGTCAGCACAGAGAGAGAGGACGCTGGTCACTGCCTCATCTGAGTGAGACCCTGACATGGGCCCTGGCCAAGAACCACATCTAAGTCACTGTCACATCTAAAACTGGGACATGAAATGGTATCTCAGGAACTGTTAGGCTTTCTTCTTCTTCTTTTTTTTTATTAAATCATGGCTGTGTACATTAATGCAATCATGGGGTACAATGTGCTGGTTTCATATACAATCTGAATTATTTTCAGCAAACTGTTTAACATAGCCTTCATGGCATTTTCTTAGTTATTGGGTTAAGACCTTTATATTCTGCATTCAGTGAGTTTCACCTGTCCCCTTCTAAGATGCACCATAGGTGCAGTCCCACCAATTACCCTCCCTCCCCCCATTCTTCCTCCTCCCGTCCCCTCCCTTGCCCTTTTCCCCATATTCTTGTACTACAATTGGATTATAGCCTTCATATAAAAGCTATAGGTTAGTTTCATAGTAGGGCTGAGTACATTGGATACTTTTTCTTCCATTCTTGAGATACTTTGCTAAGAAGAATATGTGCCAGCTCCATCCACATAAACATGAAAGAGGTAAAGTCTCATCTTCCTTTAAGGCTGCATAATATTCCATGGTGTACATATACCACAATTTATTAATCCATTCGTGGGGCAATGGGCACTTGGGCTTCTTCCATGATTTAGCAATTATGAATTGGGCTGCAATAAACATTCTGGTATAAATATCTTTGTTATAATGTGATTTTTGGTCTTTTGGATATATACCTAGTAGAGGAATTATAGGATTGAATGGCAGGTCTATTTTTAGATCTCTAAGTATTCTCCAAACAGCTTCACTGCCTTCTGATAAGCAAATAATGGAGTACCTTATACCTGTACCTTACACCTGTACCTTACACCTGTTCCTTACATCTGTACCTTACACCTGTGCTGTGCATCTGTACCTTACACCTGTACTTTACATTTGTACCACAAGGAGTGGTTAAGATTCCTGACCAACTGCAGCACCCCTGTGGGAGGAAGTTTGAGTAAGATTAATGGCAGAAGAAACAGGGAGAAAGTGGGGACAGTGCTGGCAAGCTGTGGGGTGATTTGACTGTCAACATGAGATGTAAGAAAGTCTAACAGTCCCAAAACCAGAGCTGTTGGTGTGGATGTGGAGAAAAGGGAACACTTCTACATTGCTCGTGGGAATGAATGCACACTAATATGCTTCTTTTGGAAAGATGTTTTGTATTTTTCCACGTTTTATAAGGTTTCTGCAATTAACACATATTATTTTTAAATTTAAAGAAAATAATTTTTAATCTTTCAATCGAATAAGTAAATCAATACATTTTCCTCAGAACAAAGAGACTGATGCAAGTGGGGAAGGCATGTATTATTGAGCCACTCTTTCCCCAAATTAACTGCAAGATGGAAGCTCAGGGCTCTACACCCCCCAGGGGTCCCCATGGGGAGACCCCTTACACAGTCAGGGTCTGACAGGGCCAGATCACAGTGTCTAGACATATCTTTGATGTCCCCAGCCATCATCCTGGACAGCCGACCAACGGAAACAAAAGACCATTCTGCAGTACTGGCCACAGCCAACTCCACTCACCCACCTCCTGCGATCGCCAGCTGACCTCTGTAGTCACGTACAAAGGCCTCATTTGCAGCCTGGCCCCAGCCACACTCCCACCCCAGCCAATAAGAGGACATTTTTTTTTTCCAATCTTCATATCTTCATGGCACAACTAAAGTGAGAACAGAATGTTGGAATAACCTGGACCCAAAGGACAGTCTTCCTTCCACAATAAACTGGGGTTCCCAGAGACTGCTCAGGGTATGGGGGTGAAAGGTAAATTTTGCTTAGCTGTGCTTTTTACTTCTTCCCCAATGAACATGTTTGTGTGATGAAACATTTTAAAATAATAACAATTATTTTTTTAAAAAATGAAAACCCACACTTCCAGAATTGCACTTGGGTTCCATGTGTCCTATGCAGAGGTTTCTAAGCAGCTGCTAAAAGACATAATAGCGGGTGGGAGAGATCTCACAGGAGCTGACAGCTGAAGTCAGCATTTCAGGCAGGGCTGCAGCTGACAACGGAGAGCCTGGCCATGCCAATGCCTACCACAGGGTCAACTCCACCTAACAGGTCACTGTGCCCCAGATTGGCCCAGGACACCAAGTGTCACCACCCCTCCCTGGAGAGGCAGGCTGCCCAGCTGCCCAGTAGCAAAAGTACATAGGAACTCAAATGCCCTGACTCACATCAGTACCTAACTGCCACCCTGTCCTGACCCACAGTGTTCCTAAACTGAGTTGTCTTTATGGATCTCTTGAAGCTTAGAATTAGCTATAGTAACATCTCAAATTTGTTATGCAAACTCTAGGCACTTTTATGTCCCAATACACTAGATTTGATAATAAAAAGCACCAGCTTATAAAATCCTAAATTGATGCAAAAGCAATTCAGTGCAGGACAGACAGCCTTCTCAACAAATGGGGCTACAACAACTGCGTATCCATAGGCAAAGATCCTTAACCTAAACTTTTATACCTTATGCAAAATTAACTCATAATGGATCACAGACTTAACATAAAACATAAAACTTTAAACTTGTAGGAAAAAAAAGTTACAGAAAATTTCCAAGATTTAAGCCTTCGCAAAGAGGGTTTGTATGTTTGTTTGTTTATTTTTGAGACAAAGGCTCACTCAGTCTACCCAGGGGTTGAGTGCCCTGGTGTCATAGCTTACGGCAACCTCAAACTCTTGGGCTAAGGTGATTCTCTTGCCTCAGCCTCCCCAGTAGCTGGGACTACAGGAGCCTGCCACATGCCCAGCTAGTTTTTTAGAGATGGGGGTCTCACTCTTGCTCAGAACTCCTCTGCTCTCGAACTCCTAAACTCAAGCAATCTGCCCACCTCGGCCTCCCAGAGTGCTGAGATTACAGGCATGAGCCACCATACCCGGCCCAGTCAAAGAGTTTAAGTTTGACATGGAAAGCATAATCCACAAAATAAAAAGTTGATACATTGGACTTCGTAAAAATTGAAAAGTTTTAAGGCTGGGTGCAGTCGTTCATGCCTGTAATGCTAGCACTCTGGGAGGCCAAGGCGGGAGGATTGTTTGAGCTCAGGAGTTCAAGACCAGTCTGAGCAAGAGCAAGACCCCCATCGCTAAAAAAACAGCTGGGTGTTGTTGTGGGTCCCTATCATCCCAGCTACTTGTACGTGGGAGACTGAGACAAGAGAATCACTTAAGCCCAAGAGTTTGAGGTTGCTGTGAGCTCTGATGCCAAGAGCGCGCTACTGAGGGCGACAAAGTGAGGCTCTGTCTCATAAAAAAATTAAAAACTTTTGCTCTACAAAGAAGCCTGTTAAGAGGATGAAAAGACAAATTGCTGAATGGAAGAAAATGTTTGTAAACCCACATATAAAACAAAGGACTAGTACCTTGTGTGTGTGTGTGTGTATTTTTAAACTCTCTATACTTCATAGTAAAACAAAAGAATCCAATTAAAAAATGAGCAAAAGACATGAAAAAGATATTTTTACTGAAGCGGATATACAGATGGCAAACAAACCACGAAAAGATTTTCAGCATCATTAGCCAACAGAAAAATACAAATTAAAACCACAATAGCTGAAATAAAAAAATAACGACATCCCCCAAAGTTGGCAAGGATGCAGAGAAACGAGATCCTCACACAGTGCTTGGGAATGTGAAATGGTACAGTCACTCTGGAAAACTGTTTTGCAATTTGTTACAAAATTAATCATGTAACTACCATAAGAACCAGCAATTGCACTCTTGGACATTTATCCCATAGAAATGAAAATTTATGTTTACACAAAATCCAAATGTTTGCAGGAGCTTTATTCATAATAGCCAAAACCTAGAAACAATTCAAACATCTCCAATAGACTAATGGTTGTAAACAGACTGTGGTGTATCCATACCACGGAATACTACTCAGCAATACAAAGGAATAAACTATTTATTTTTTTGAGACAGAGTCTCACTTTGTTGCCCTCTGTAGAGTGCTGTGTCATCACAGCTCACAACAACCTCAAACTCTTGGGTTAGAGTGATTCTCTTGCCTCAGCCTCCAAGTAGCTGGGACTACAGAGGCCCAACACAATGCCTGGCTATTGTTTTTTGAGATGGGGGTCTCTCTCTGGCTCAGGCTGGTCTCGAACTCACAAGTTCAGGCAATCCAACTGCCTTGGCTTCCCAGAGTGCTGGGATTACAGGCATGAGCCACCGCGTCCAGCCTTCCAGAATAAACTATTGATACTTAACTGAAATCACCCTGAGTAGGGGAAAAGAAAAACAATCTCAAAATCTTACATAATTCCATTTATGTAACATTTTTGAATTAACAAAATTATAGAGATACAGAATAGATCACTGATAGCCATGGGTAAGGGACCAGGAAGAGAAGAAACTCCAGTTAGAGAGAGCAGCATGAGACTTCTCTGTCGGGATGCAACGATTCTGCAAAACATCAGTACAGCAATATTGCATGCTGGTTCCACAAGATGTTATTATGGGGGGAAACTGAGCAAAGGGTACATGAGATCGCTGCATTATTTCTTACAGCTGTATGTGACTCTATAATTATCCCCTCAAAATAAAGGTTTTAATTGAAAAATTAATAAATATAGATCAGCATTTGAATTTTTTGCCTTTAGATGTATTTCATTTCACTTTGGACTTTTGGAAATTGCTTTTTAAATTAATTTTTGTAACTGTTTTTAAAATCTTTTTTAATCAACACACAGTAGTCGTGTATCTCCTTTGGGTACACAGTGATGCCAAGATACGTATCACGTATCGAGCAATGAGATGGGGTAACTAGCACATCCATCATCTTGAATATTTATTGTGTGTTGGGAACGTTTGCTATCCTCCTTCTAGCTCCTGAAACTCTATGAATATAACTCTCAACTATTCCATACAACACTAGGACTCAGCATTTTCAAGAACTATTCTGTGGCAATTTGTAACAATGTGCAATAGAGAATCCTTTTCCAGACCCCTTGCTCTGTGCATCAGATGCGTGAGTGTGAGCAGGGTGACAGGGGTGGAGACGGTGACTGGGCAGCTCTTTGCCTCTGTCTCCCTGTGAGAAATTTCTCTGGGTACTAGCAACCTTTATATAATATTAATGGGGATTAGCAGGAAGCATCCTAGGGCCAGGTCAGCGCTGGTCCTTTTCACTCATGTAAATGACCTGAGATAAACATAAACCAAGAGGGTTCAAATCCTAAGAAGGCATTTTTGTTCCTGTCCCTGGTGATCAAATCATGGAAAAAAGACGCCGTCAGTGACCCCAGCCCAGATCAGAGAGGCATTTGCATCTGAGCTAGGAACAGCACACAGTGGGCAGCGCCTAATCTCAACAGGGTAAGCACAGCAGGTGGAGAGTTTCTGGAAGGAAGTCACAGAGATGCTGTGGCCTCCTGAGAACAATCACAGAGGTAACTCTACAGCATGAGGAGTGACAGGAGAAGGAGGAAATACCGGGTGGAGGAAAGGCAGCTTCATAGTCAGACACAGAGCCCTGGGACCCAGCTGTGCTGCTGTCAGGGGCCGTGACTTCCTTAATGTCTCTGGCCTTCCTATCTGTAAAATGGGGCTGTTCACTGTGCTGCGTGGAAACACACGAACAGGGCACAACGCCGAGCTCAGAGGCATGGAGATGGTCAGTGAGGGTGCTGGGCTCCTCCTCTCCCACCCATCCGAGTCCCAACATGAAAATCCTGTTCACGCAAAAAAAAGCATCTTATCCTAAACAAAGTTCAAGAGCCTAGTGCATGCGGAGGCTGAGAGCTCAGACTCCACCCAGGCTGCTTATGTCCAAATTCTGTTCCTGCCACTTCCTAGGTATATGTCCTTAGACAAACTACTTGACCTCTCTGTGCCTCAGTTTCCCATTCTACAAACTGTGGAAGATAAAAACATCAACCTTGTCATGAAGATTGAGTGAGTTAAACATGTAGTGCTTGGAACAATGCCTAGCCCCAACTATTTTTTCTAACGCCTCCTTTTAAACAATATGGAGTGTTTAGGTTGGAAAAAATATTTTCTTGGTATCATTTTTTTTAACTTTATGGAAAAGCAATTATGTTGTATGATCAAAGTACTAGGTTAAATTGAATGGAATTGCCAATATGCTACCATTTTGGCCTACAAAAATGGCAAGTTCATATGGTTCCACCCTGTCAGTAAATCTCTGAGCCTCAGTTTACACTTCTGTGGAACGTGTGTCCCAGTCCTTACATTCTGTGGCTGTGTTGTGAAGCTTAGGGATAATGTAAAATGTTGGCACAAAGTAAGGGCTCATGGTGACAGCAGTCAGTTGTGCAAAGCCACCAATCTCTTTCCCAGGCAGATGCTCAAATATGGCTTACGGGGAGTACCTCTAAGGAAAGAGGGGTGGAGGTAAGCAGATGATGTTACAGGCCACACTAGCCAATGTCACATGAGGAAGGTGGAGGAGGAACCTCTTCCCAAAAAGTCACAGAGTGGCCTGGCACGGTGCCTCAACACTTATAATCCTAGCACTCTGGAAAGCCAAGACAGGTGGAATGCTAGGGTTCAGGAATATGAGACCAGCCTGAGCAAGAGTGAAACCCCATCTCTACTAAAAATACAAAAAATAACCAAGCATTTTGTATTTTTAGCATCTCTACTAAAAATACAAAAAATAACTCATTTCAAGAGTGAAACCCCATCTCTACTAAAAATACAAAAAATAACCAAGCATTGTACCTGTAGTCCTAGCTACTCAGGAGGCTGAGGCAGGAGGATCTCTTGAGCCCAAGAGTTTGAGGTTGCTATGAGCTATGATGATGCCACAGCACTCTACCCCAGGGCGACAGAGGAAAACTCTGTCTCAAAAAAAAGGGGGGGGGGGCATAGAATCACCATGGAGCTGAGCAGAAGGTGTAAACGACCATGAAAACTAAACCCACCTTGGCCAGGCCCCCAAGACAATCAGGAGGGTGATGACAATAACAACAAGAACAAGTCTGGAATTCTTTTTATGTCTGAGGTAATGGTCTAAGCACCTGACAACAAGTTCACATAACACACTGAATTTTGGCAATTGCCCTGCGAAGCGCATCATTATTGGCCTAGTTTTACAGGTGAAGAAACAGATCTAGAGAACATTAACTAGCTTGCCCAAGTGTCATCAAGTTCAGCTTTGACCCTGGGGCTACATGACTCCAGGTGACCAGCTCTTTACCACCCAGATTATAAAAGGAGGGAGGCTCATCAGCACTGACAGGCAAGCCTGCTGCAGAGCCCAGAAAGCAGCAGCTGCTCAGGACTGGACTCCCCATTTCCAGACAGAAGCTCCCTCCCTGACCTCTTGCCAGGGCAGCTCCAGAGCAGCTTCCACAGCAAAGCTTCTCAACCCCCAGGAGGCGTAAGACTCACCTGGAGAGCTTTGGACAGCAGGGATTTCTATGCCCCACCATTAGGAATTCTTACTCAGAAAGTCGGGGGGACAGGAGCTGGTTCAAAAATGTACATTTCTAACAATTTCCTAAGTGATCACTCCCCAGCTAGTCCACAAACCACACGAAGGGATCCAAACGGTATCCTACAACCACAAATCTCAGAACTCTGTGTGGTGCCCAGTCAGGGAAAATGGTTTCAGTGTTGCGGGTTCCCTTGGGCCGGGCTGCTCCTGCTGGCCCTCTCCTGGCCTGGCTCTGTCCATCCTCCCCTCTCACTTTCGAGTCAGACAAAAATAGTTCCCCCACATTTGCTGCCCATGTAACCTTAGGCAAGTCCACTGATCTTTCTGCACCTCCATGTCCTCATCTTTACAATGGGTACAATATTCCAGCTTTACCAAGTAACTGAGCTTGGGACAAAGTCAGTAACTGTTGATCTCTTTTCTCACCTTTTCTCAATCAGCCTCATTTCCATGAAGACCCCCAAATACACCAACTCAAATTCCACTTCTTCTAAACTTTCATCATGTCTGCAGTTGTTCATAAGGACAACAGATGTAACCAATAGTCTACACCTCTGTAGTTTATGCACTCCCCCTTGTGGTGAGAACCTCCGGCTTACCCCTCGTGTTCCCCTGACCACTCCCAATGCCACCAACCCCTGGCACAGAGCAAATCTCCAACAAGAAACGAACAAACTGATGAAAGCTGCTCTCAAACTAAAATTGTGAGATAAAAATGAAACCTTCACAGATATGCGCTTGCAGTAATACCAATTCAGTACACTGTGTGGCAGAGCCGATTTTACACAGGCTGATTGCTATAATGGAGAGTTGGCTCCCACAGCACACAGTACAGTGTTTCATGCAAAGTATTCGAGAGCCTATGGACAACTTAAGTGGGAACTTACTGGATGGCCAAGTTGCAAATCCTACATTTGAGATGCTTACTCAAGACAAGTTTATTGACAGGTTCGCATGATCAATGAATTGGGAGGCGGCTGAGCAAGGCCGCACCACCACAGCCTTTCTCGTGACACTGCTCTGGTGAGCTGGTGTCTCCAGCTGCTCTGAGCCTTGGCTCCCGTTTTCCAGGCCTAGTGCTGGGGGCTTTCTTGGGCTGACTGTTCTCTGCCCACCTGTGATCTACTCAGCAGACAGAGAACTGTTTTCCCCCAGGGTGTATCTTCTTCGGAAGGCTGCCCAGAAGGACAGCCTCAGAGACGCTAGGAGTCACTGTCTCTCAGGTGTGAGTCTCACAGGGGATGGCCTGGAGATGGAGGTCTTTTTCCTCAAACCCAACTTTTACCCTTTTCTCTTCCCTTAAGTGGATTCTAGCAAACTCTTTTGCGAGCCAGCCCACTGCTCCACCCTCGCTCCCGTGCTCACTGATGGTGGAGCCAGCCCACAGCCTTGCAGAAACCTACCCTGTCCTCGTCACAGCAGCAAGTGAGCCTCTGCCACTTGAATGTGCTCCAGATCACAGAGACACAGCCCAGCTCACAGTTTACTGTGTCCCTTTCAGGGAAGTCCCAGACATGGGGCCATTAAGTACAGCTGATTGGGTTTTCAATTGCTGATCAAGGAACAAACAAACCAACCTACCTTTCCAGACTGGGGACACACGGTTGGAGAAGAAAAGATGAGAGACGTTTCAGGCCTAACTCAAGACTTAGCAGGGCGTGGTGCCTCACCCCTGTAATCCTAGGACTCTGGGAGGCTGGGGTAGGTGGATCGCTGCAGCTCAGGAATTTGAGACCAGCTTGAGCAAGAGTGAGACCCTGTCTCTACTGAAAGTAGGAAAATAAAAAAAAACTAGCCAGGACATTGTGGCAGCGCCTGTAGTCACAGCTACTTGGGAGGCTGAGGCAGGAGGATCACTTGAGCCCAAGAGTTTGAGGTTGCTGTGAGCTGTAATGATGCCACAGCACTCTACCCAGAGCAACAGAGTGAAAAAAGAAAAAAAAAAAAGGCTTTTATCCAACTGAGACACAGTTGCTTCTAGCAAGCCAGAGAGGGCATCACAGAAGCTCCCACCGCAGGCGGTGCATGTCAATCACGATGTTCCAGTGTGAGGAGAATAATCCCAGAGCAAAGCGACACATTAATGACCGAGGAAACAACACATGGTGGCCAGGCAGGGAGCCACCCTTAGCGGAAAGAGTGATAGAGAAGTCAGGGAAGAGACGACGGTATCGAGCTGCCACAAGGGGGTATGTCCCAAGAGGTGAGAACCAGTCACTCCGTCAATGTCAGGCGCTAGAACCACAGAGAGGCCCAGGTCTCAGACACACAATAGACTGGAGCACTAGGCGAGTTCTCGGTGCTTAGAATACAGTGTAAGTGGGGAAAGTGCAGCTTGTTTTCCGTAGTTCCCTAAAGAACAAAAGCTCATTTATTCATCAAGTACTGAGCACCTACTATTGGCCAACCATTGTACCTAGTGCTAGGATACAAAGGTGAGCAAGAGACCTGAGCCCTCAAGGCACTTTCATACATGAGGGGAGATAAGACGTGGAACAAATCCAGTTGTCATTATAAACATGGTGTGTCACACGAAGTGCTTCTCAACCCTTCTCTTCCGAAACAGAGTCTTCCTTTCAGTGACCAGGGAAGTGCTGGCCCAGCTGAAGATGTAGGAACTCATTGTCCTATGCGCTTCTTGCTTCCTGCCCCCAATTCCCCTCAATAAAGTGGTTTGAACCACCCTCCCCCGCCCAACAAAAAGAAACAAGAGTCTTTCTCTGTCACAGCATAGCTCATAGTAACCTCAAACTCCTGGGCTCGCGGGATCCTCCTGCCTCAGTCTCCCAAGTAGCTGGGACTACAAGTGCTTATCACCCCACCCAGTTAATTTTTCTATTTCTAGTGGAGACAGGCTCTCACTCTTGCTCAGGCTGGTCTTGATCTCCTGTACTCAAACAATCCTTCCACCTGGACCTCCCAGAGTACTAGGATTACAGGTGTGAGTCTTCTTTCCAAAATCGTTATAAGTCAAGCACATGTAACTATCAGAGTTCCTGATCAACAAAAGATGACAGTCATTCCAAAGGGAAGAAGTCTGACATCAGTAGATGGAGAAGTACACAACAGGTAAATGCCTACATTCCAGGAAGGTTTTTTTTGTTTTTTGTTTTTTGAGACAGAGCCTCAAGCTGTCACCCAGGATAGAGTGCCGTGGCATCTGGAAGTTTTGTTTCTGTTGTTTTATTATAGTTTTTAATGAGCTTAGAGACTCTTCAGCTACCTTCATGGATTTGTAGTTCTCAAGTCTGAGCCCCCTGGAGAGCTTGTCAACCACAGATTGCTGGCCACCTCCCCCCACCCTCCAGGGTTTCCGAGTAGGTTGAGGAAGGGGCTTGGGCATTTTGTACAAGTTCCCTGGCGATGCTGATGCTGCTGATCCAGGGACTACAATATGAGAACCAGAACCGCCACAGTAGACAAAAAGGCAAAGCTTATGTTTCAACAAAGCTAAAGTTAGAAGGAAGCTTACAGATTACCTAGGCCAACCTCCTCAAGTAACAGATGAGAACCTGAGCCTCAGAACCAACTGTCTCAAAGTCAAAACCGAGCAAGTTAGATGGGTCCCCAACCACCAGGTCACTAGCCTTTCTGTCACGCAACCTCCGGGGACAATCTGTCACCTTCTGCTGAGCACCCCAAAGACACTTCTTTCTCATTGGATTCTGGGAGAAACTCCTGGATGTTTCCCATTGAGGGCAAAGCCAGAGGCATTAAATAATCTTAGTTTTACATTAAAGTAATCCGAAAGGGCCCAGGGATGGGGGCTCACGCCTATAATCCCAGCACTCTGAGAAGCCAAGGCAGGTGGATCTCTTGAGCTCAGGAGTTCAAAATCAGCCTAAGCAAGAGTGAAACCCTGTCTCTACTAAAAATAGAAAAAAGTAGCCTGGTATTGTGACAGGTGCCTGTAGTCCTGGCTACTCAGGAAGCTAAGCAGGGGGATCACTTGAGCTCAAGAGTTTAAGGTTGCTGTGAGATAATAATAATACCATGGCACTGTAGCCTAGGTATCAGAGTGAGACTCTGTCTCAATAAAAAAAGAAAAATAGATCAAGAGAACTGAGTTAAGACTTCACCCCTTTTCATTTCACGTCCCTGATGTTAAACATTTTTGTCACCTCCTAAGAGTGGTCAAGCTTTAGAATGTGTATTGCCATCAATTAGTGATGCTTTGTCAAAACACCAAAATCTTCACAGGAATTATATCTGAATCACAAATTTTGGGTTTTAAAAATAAAAACTCTTCTATAAGCTTTTAAATGTTATGTCACACATATATATTACTTCTACAATGGCTGTCTCCTGCCATTTTTAGAGCAATTAGCTTTCAAGTACTAAAGTCTATCAGTGTATCCAGAAACTGAACCAATAGCCAAGAGTCCCAATTAAGCAGTGCGCTAAGATCAACTGCTGGCTCGGCGCCTGTGGCTCAACGGGCTAAGGTGCCAGCCACGTACACCTGAGCTGGAGGGTTCGAATCCAGCCCGGCCCGCCAAACAACAATGACGGCTGCAACCAAAAAAAAGCCGGGCATTGTGGCAGGTGCCTGTAGTCCCAGCTACTTGGGAAGTGGAGGCAGGAGAATCGCTTGAGCCCAGGAATTGGAGGTTGCTGTGAGCTGTGATGCCACAGTGCTCTATCCAGGGTGACAGCTTGAGGCTCTGTCTCAAAAAAAAAAAAAAAAAAAAATCAGCTGCTGCAGTTCAAAGATCCCTAGACTCTCCCCGGACTCTCTAGAATAGCCAGCCCAGGGTTCCATGATATGCCCTATTGGCCAATTACCCACCCACAAATGCCTTGACGGCTTCCTTGTGTGGTATAGAACACTAGACAGAGGAAGACAAGAGCATTAAAAGTAAGCTCCCCTATCCACCTGCTGTATGAAGAGCCCACACCTGGCCTTTGCTTTAAATGTCCCTATCCCTCTCAATTATGACAACTATGCCTGGGCATGGGGCAGGTGGAGGGAGCTTATCTTCTCTCTTCATATTACAGTCTATCTTCTTCCCATTGTGAATTTCCAAGCTTTTGTTAACTCTACTTTGAGATTGTTTCAGAACACTCTCAGGTCTCTAAATAATTCAGATGTTGAACTCCCTAACTTGACACAGTTTTCTTAAAATAAAAAAGAAAACGTTGTTAATATCAAGTAAAAAAGTAGTAGTAGAACAGGAGTCCTCAAACTTTTTAAACAGGGGGCCAATTCACTGTCCCTCAGACATTGGAGGGCCAGAGTATAGTTTAAAAAAAAAAAACTATGAACAAATTCCTATGCACACTGCACATATCTTATTTTGAAGTAAAAAACAAAACGGGAACAAATACAATTCACACCAACTCATGTGGCCCGCGGGCCGTAGTTTGAGACCCCTGTACTAGAAGAAACATCTACAATGCTGTAGTTCAGCAACTTGTTTACTAACTGAAAAGAAGAAACAATCAACTTTGTATTAAGCATTGAAACCTTTAGCTAGACTATGAGATCGTTAACTCCCCTATTACAAATGACAAGACAAAAATACAGGTATTTAAAGTGTAGCTTCAAATTCCCTACCCATAGGCCAGGCGCAGTGGCTCATGCCTATAATCCTAGTACTCTGGAAGGCTGAGATGGGTGAATCACCCAAGCTCAGGAGTTGGACACTAGCGTGGACAAGATTGACACCTGTATCTAATAAAAATAGAAAAACACTAGCCACGTGTGCCTGAGCACACCTGTAGTCCCAGCTACTTGGGACACTGAGGTAAGACAGTCCCTTTATCCCCAGAGTTGGAGGTTACTGTGAACTATGACACCAAGGCACTCTACCCAGGGTGACAAAATGAGACTCTGTCTCAAAAGCAAACAAAAACAAATTAAAAAACCCTAAATTTCCTACCCAGTAAAAAACCATAGTTATTGATCCAACACGTTATCATCATGAATTAAAAACATTTTAAGCCACAAATAAACTATTCAAACCATCTGCAATAACAAAAAGGCCAAGATGGAAGTTCAGTTGCAGCCTGACCCTACTTCTCCAACTCCATAAAGATTCCCTGTCCCATAATGAGCAGAACACCTCATGGACTGCTGCTGGGAACTGAAAATACCACAGACCTCATTCCTCACCACAAACTTTTAATGAACCAGATTTCAGCATGGAAAAGATTTGTAAAAAACTTTTTTTTTTTTTGCAGTTTGGCTTAGGCTGGGTTGGAGCCGACCACCCTCAGTATATGGGGCCGATGCCCTACTCACTGAGCCACTGTAAAAACTGCCCCTCTGTAAAAACATTTCACCTGTGTTCGTTCCACTTAGTTATTTCACATTTTAAATTTGGCTTTTTATTTCCTAGAAATGAAGTTTTCTGAGCAAGCATTCAGAAAAGTGCACTGGAAACAATATATTGCATGTGAACAGTTCTGCGATTCTGCCCAAAAATATAAGAAACCCTTAGAAAATAGTTAAAGGTGAGTTTCTAATTGGCTTTAAAACTCTCAAGCACATTTTCTTACAAAGTGCTGCAAAGTAGGCACAAGACCAGCAAAAAAGTAGGATGAAACTGAGACTCCCCTGTCTAACCCTCCGTGTTAAATGCAGAATAAAGTGCTCCGACTGGGAATAAAAGAGTGTTTATTCAAGTTAAATTTACACATTTATTGTTTTAAAGGGATAATAAAAAAACCTTTCAAGCCCTGAAGTAACACTTAACTGTATAATAAAAGTTTATTAAAGAAAAGCTTCAGGATACAAAGTAGTTCCTTTTCTGCTGGTCAGGATGACCAAGGATCAAAAGAAGGTTGACAGCAAAATGGCCCAGCATCCTTCTGCATGAATGGCGAGTCTCCTGGCCTCCACTGGTGGCGCCTTGGTGGCCATGGCCACACACACACACACAGAGTCGCGGCACCTTCTTGCACTTCAATGAAGCAGCCTTTGTTCCCAGAACCCACACTGAGATCCTCTTAGGAAGCCCCCATCTTCCCTGAACCAGCCTCCCCAGGAGCCAGACCCCTTCAAAGACCGTCCCGGACCGCTCTGGAAAGAAGCCCCATTTTCTCCCATGTCCCAAGTGCTGAGGGACATGTGGCTGCCATCGCGGGCTCCAAACAGCCTCCTAAACACAGAAACCGAGGCTGCTACCCCGGCGCACTGATTCCCAGGGCTGCTATTGTCACTTTCCCAGCCGCACCTACCGGGCGCTCACCATGTGCCAGCGCTGCGCCCGCTTCCTCGCGCTCTCCTTCTCCTTTTCTCTCTCGCGCACACACACTCGCACACTCGCACACTCACACACACGCACTCCCACGGCAGCAGCACCCGGTCCCCACACGCCCTCGGGCCGAGCCCGGGCTCGTCCTCAGCTCCGTCCCGGGACCAGGGCAGGAAGCGCCCACGTCCGACCGCGCGCCCTTCCCGGCCG
Organism: Arctocebus calabarensis; assembly: GCA_963573935.1. NCBI lineage: Eukaryota > Metazoa > Chordata > Mammalia > Primates > Lorisidae > Arctocebus > Arctocebus calabarensis. Next base: position 21,753 of record CAUYON010110774.1, on the reverse strand, counting down.
GGCGCCCCTTGCCGGGAGCTGGGACGGGGCGAGGTCCGCCCTGCGCAGCCCCTCGCCGGCGGCGGATCGGCGGGACCGCTCTTACCTCGGGCCCTTTGTCCCCGCTCCCGAGCGCCCGCCGCCGTCGGAGGGCCAGCCCAGCCTCCAGGCTGCGCCCCCAGCAGCAGCGCCCCGGCCCCGGCCGGACTCGGGGGCGCTCGGCAAAGCCCGGATCTCCGGAGCCGCGGCCGGCGCCGAGGACGCGACCCTTGACACCGGCCGCCACCCAGGGTCCACTTCTCCGGGTCTTCGGGGCGGCCGCGGAGGAGGGCCGGGCGGTGGGCTCAGCCGCCCCGGGACCTCCGCTGGGGAAGGGTCGAGTGAGGGCGGCCCGGGGCGCGGGGCCAGGACCCGGGGGGCGTCGGGCGAGGGGCGGAGGTGACGCGGGCAGCAGCGGAGCCTCGCGCCTGCCTGCCGGTTCGCGTCCCCGCCCCGGAGCCTCAGTCTTAGCTGCCCCTGCCCCTCCGAGGACGCGCTCCGTCTCCAGTGTTCGGGTCTCTGCGCCTTAGGGAAGGTCACCCTGCGAAGCAGCCACCGCCCGCTGGCCCCGCCCTGGCGGCTGCCCGGGTCCCGACCCGCACCCACCTGGATAAATTCAGAGAGATGAAAGGAACTCCGGTGTTCTGGGAGCCCAGCCCCGTGCTCCGCGCGCCGCCTTCGCCCCCGACGTAGATGTCCTCTCTACTTTCCCCGGCAGATTCTCCGACAGCGTCTCGGTCCCGCACCTGTGCCCCGCGCACCCCGACACCACGCCAGGCCACACTGGAAGCCCTCCAGCTATCCGGCACCTGGCGCCGGAGGGAATCTGGACAGAAGTTGGAAGAACCCTGGTAGGACAGAACTCATTTCGTCGCGCGGGACTCAGGTGTCCAGAGGGGACATGGTGGGTTTGTGAGGCTGCCAGACCGGAGCCGAGCCTAGGCCTCCCCCCTCCACGGCGGCCTGGGCACCCACCCTCGGCCACCTGGGCTGAGGCGCTGTTCTGGTGGGACAGCAGAGCAGTGACCCCGCGCCTCTCTCGCGACCGGCCACTGAAGCAGCGTGAGGTGGTCAGACCCGTGTCCCCAACAGCCAGTTGAAGCCGGTGGGTGGCCCATGAGGAGACCTGCCTGAGGCCTACAGGGGAAGAGGAACATTCTGGAACAATGGGCACCGGCAGGTGGAACCCGGCCAGCCTTTCGTGCTGCCATTGTTGATGAAGATGGGTGAAGGAACAAACTTAAGACAAGTCTTTGCAGACCTTGCAGACTGCTGCTACAGAGGTGACCCAGAGCAGTGAGCACAGGGCAAAAGGAATAAAACTGCAGGAAGCTGGGAGAAGAAATAAAAAGAACTAGAGACTTTTTTCCCCCTCACTCTTGTTTTACCAAAAGACAGGCCCCAGAGTTTTCAGGAAGCAGGCAGGGGCAGAACTACACTCAGGAGACTGGCCTTGTACCCTCCTGCCAGTTGTCCCAGGGTCCAGCTAACAGCTGGGCCTGGCTGACAGCCCACAGTCTTGAAAACACCTTGGAAGTCACAGGAAGCTCAAGAGGTCAATGAGGAAAGGGGGAAGGAAGGAAGGAGCATATAGCTCAGCAAATGCCAGCACCGAACAGGCCCTCAGTAAAAATGTTGCCTGAATGAATCTCTCTCTCTCTCTCTTTTTTTTTTTGACACAGAGTCTCACTTTGTCACCCTGGGTAGAACATCCTGGAGTCATAACTCACAGCAAACTCTTGAGCTTGAGCAACTCTCTTGCCTTAGCCTCCCAAGTAGCTGGGACTACAGGCCAGTGCCACAACCCCTAGCTAGTTTTTCTCTTTTTAGTAGAGATGGGTCTCTCTTGCTCAGGCTGGCCTACAACTCCTGAGCTCACGCAGTACACCAGCCTCAGCCTCCCAGAGTGCTAGAATCATAGGCGTGAGCCACGGCACCTGGCCAGCAGTAAACGTTTTTGGCAGTCATTTGTGTTTCCAGGGTGTAGCCCATTTCAACCACTTCAGTAAAAACATGTACAGAATAACTATGTTAAACTGACATCAACCAAGATGTTTCCTTTATGGTTTGGGTTAGTTACTATAATTGCTAAACCAAGAATCACCTCAAGAAATGTATTTACACTTTTTTTCCTCCTTACACTTTGACAGCTTTTGTCTTAGTAAGCAAAAGAAAATCCCATAGAAAAAGGGTCAGCAATGTTTTTCTTAAAGGGAGAGATGTAGGTTAGATTTTGCTGGCCAAGTGGCAAAACAGAAGTTGAGTGCTTACAACCATCTAACATGTACCGTCTTAAGAATGTTAAAAGCATGGGCAGTGCCTGTGGCTCAAGGAGTAAGGCGCCTGCCCCATATACCGGAGGTGGCGGGTTCAAACTCGACCCCAGCCAAAAACTGGAGTGGAGGGGGGAAACAAAAAGAATGTTAAAAACATGCCAGACTCGGTGGTTCACACCTGCGATCCTAGCACTCTGGGAGGCCAAGGCAGGTGGATTGTTGGAGCTCTGGAGTTCAAGTCTAGCCTGAGCAACAGTGAGACCCCACCTCTACTAAAAATAGAAAAAGTGAGGCAAGAGGATTGCGTGAGCCCAAGAACTTGAGCCTGTTACAAGCTATAATGCCATGGCACTCTAGTCAGAGTGCCAGAGTGAGACTCTGCCTCAAAAAAAAAAAAAAAGTTAAAAACATACTTAGCTCATGGGCTATAAAATAAAACAAAAAACAGTCAACTGATTGGACTTCTGGTAGTCTTGTGGCAAAAAAATAAAAACCTTCAACTAAACAGATTTGGCCCATAAACCGTACTTTGTCCCATGAATGCCCATCCTTACTATAGAATAACATAATTCCAAAAATGAATTCTTTTCTTTAAAAAGATAATCACTTTAGGCTCGGTGCCTGTAGCACACTGGATATGGCACCAGCCACATACACTGAGGCTGGTGGGTTCAAACCTGGCCCAGGCCAGCTAAACAACAATTACAACAAGTAATAGCCGGGTGTTGTGGCGGGCGCCTGTAGTTCCAGCTACTCCGGAGGCTGAGACAAGATAATCGCCTAAGCCCAGGAGTTGGAGGTTGCTCTGAGCTGTAGCGCCATGGCACTCTACTAAGGGCGATAAAGTGAGACTCTGTCTCTTAAAAAAAAAAAAAAAAGACAAAAATACTTTGGCTTAACGGAAGAATCAAAGTGAATATGATGTTACTCTTAGGGGAAATTTCTTAGGAAGAGATCCCATACCTTAAGTAGTTAATACAATGACTTTGAGGGAAATCATTTAATTTGTTTATTTACTTTCTTACTTATTTTTAGAGACAGAGTCTTACTGTGTTTCACAGGGTGGAGTTTAGTGGCATGACCATAGCTCACTTCCCAAGTAGCTAAAACTAGAGGCACACCACCACATCTGGCTAATTTTTTCTGGTTTTTGTACAGAGTCTTGCTATACTGCCTAAAATGGTTTTGAACACCTGGCCTTAAGAGATCTTCTTGCCTCATGCCTCAGCCTTCCAAATCACTGGGATCATAGCTATAAGCCACTTTGCCTGGCCTAATCTTACTTTTAAAGATGCATAATGAATTTTTTTTTTTTTTTTGAGACAGTGTCTTCACTCTCTTGTCCAGGCTACAGTGCTGTGGTATTAGTCTAGCTCACAGCCTCAAACTCTTGGGCTTAAGAGTTCCTCTTGCCTCAACCTGGTGGGTAGCTGGGACTATGTGTGCCTGCCACAATGTGCAGCTAATTTTTTTCTATTTTTAGTAGAGATGGAGTCAAACTCTTGGTGAGGCTGCTTTCAAACTCCTGAACTCAAGCAATCCCCCAGCCTCCCAGGTTGCTAGGGATTTATAATGAATTTTAGAAATGCATAGACTCCTACCAACTAAAAATTAAGTAGGAAAAAAATGAGATTCCATGAAAATGTTATTTTTTTTTCTTGCTTAATGAATCATCTCCCTGCTCCTAGTTCATTGATTTAAACACCAGCACACAAATACAAATTATCAGATTTGTTTTTTCTGCAACTGAACCTGACCCACTTACTTATTTAATGTCTTTATTGAACTTGAACCAAAACTTGAAAAAGTGTAATTTCAAGATATTTTCTTAAATGAGCTGAATTGCCTGTTTTAAAATGTTGACAAGAATAGAGCCAAACTAAAAAACTTCGGTGGCAACCTGAAACTTGCAAAAAGGAGCTGTCATTCTCCAAGCCCATTCAGTAAGCGGAGGCCTTTCTCCCAGAGGCCACGAGGTCAGCACAGCAATTAGACATGGCTTCTGGACACCTTTGTGTCTTTGCCCAGCATTACCCTAAAGAATCACACACACGCACACTCACTCTGTCCTCTCCCTCACGTATGTACACCCTCACACACATTTCCTCCTTACATATCTGCAGTTGCACTACACTTATTAGCTCCTTACACACAAATCCAGCTCCTTAGACAAATACAGCACATGTGCTTCAAGCACACACAGCTCTGTATCACATATATCCATGTCTCGCAACAAGGGCTTCTTTCCAAAAACACCAAATTTCTCTCTCACGCACTGTCACCAACTCACACACACTTTCTCACACACTCACACACACGCCTTGTCCCGCAGACAGTTCTCCCCTTGATACATACATTCTCTTTTGCACCCATATTTCTCTTTCTTTCAGACCCAACTCTTCTCATGCCTTTTTCTTTATACCATTTGCATATTTTCACACCCCTGACCCCAGATACAAACTCATTCTCTCATTTACTTGTGTATTTATATATCTTGTCATATACACAAATACCTACCGCCCAGCTGCAATGTGGAGTGGAGGAGACAGTTTGAATCACATGTTCTACACTTGCCACTTGTTTCTGTATTAAGGGGGCATCTGCACGGCATGAGGGTACTTAATATTTATGCTCTTAGAATAAATGTCTCTGCACTATAACCAGGTCTGTGTTGTTAACTGTCACTTTCTATGTGGAAAATGTTTCCCTCAGCAGAGGTGAATGCTTAAACCATCTCGTTTAAATTATCCCACCAGGAGACTGTGAAGGTATACTAGTTTGCTGGGGCTGCCATAACAAAATAGCACAGTTGTGTGGATTAAACAACGGAAATTTCTTGTCTCACATCTGGAGGCTAGAAGCCAAAAATCAAGGTGTTGGCAGGGTTGGTTCTTCCTGATGGCTGTGGGGAGGGCTCTGTCCCAGGCCTGTCTTCTTGGCTGTAGACTGCCATTATTTCCCTGTGTTTCTTACACCATCTTCCCTCCTGGCATATTTGTGTCCAAATATCCTCCTTAGGATAGGGACTACTTTAGTGAATTCATTTTATTTTATTTATTTATTTATTTATTTTTTGAGACAGAGCCTCAAGCTGTCACCCTGGGTAGAGTGCTGTGGCATCACAGCTCACAGCAACTTCCAATTCCTGGGCTCAAGCGAGTCTCTTGCCTCCGCCTCCCAAGTAGCTGGGACTACAGGCGCCCGCCACAACCCCCAGCCATTTTTTGGTTGCAGCTGTCATTGTTGTTTGGTGGGCCCGGGCTGGATTCGAACCCGCCAGCTCAGGTGTACGTGATGGGTGCCTTAGCCCATTGAGCCACAGGTGCCAAGCCAAGTGAATTCATTTTAATGCTGTTATCTCAGCAAAGACCTATCTCCAAATAAGACCTCATTCTGAGGTGCCACTTAGGACTGCAACATACGAAGCTTGGGGGCCTGGAGGGTCAGGACAAGGAGGACACCGCTTGACCCATAACAGCAGGGTTAGGGCTTGACTTGTTTCTATGTGAGGTTTAGACCAGAAATACTAAACTCCACCTTGATCCATAATAAATCTAAGGCCTGTATTTGGCTGCTGCTCCTTTGAAACCTTAAACTCAAATCCAGAGGTACCCGACTTCACTCTACCTCACCTCTATCTCTAACCAGGTATACCTTACACCCAAAATTCAGATGTGCTGCTCAGTAGACTCCCTAGCCTGAGGTGAAACTGCTCCACCTGCTGGAGAGCGCTTTGAATTCTCTACACATCTGTGAATAAGAGACCAGCTGGCAGGTAACAGCGCTGCCAAACTCATCTTGGTTTAAATATTGGTGTTAAATATTAGGTGCACAAAACGAGTGAAGAAGTCAAAGAGGCAAAGTGAATGTGGTGCCACTTATGTAGTTCATGGGGTGGTGCATGGGAGGTGAACATTTAATAGAACACATTCAACTATGAAGAAGAATTATCAAACAGTAAATTATACTACATATACCAAGTAGAATAGAAAGTAATAATTCAACTTGGATGGGACTTTTTTTAAACGTCTGACTGCAGAAAGGGCGTACATGAGACCTGGCCTTCCATGACCAGAGGATGAAATTATGTAAAAGTTTGAATAAGCAGATTGTCTGTTTCAACAATGTATACAGAAACACATCATTCTGACAGTTCTGCAGCAATGGGTAAGGACTACCTCCTAACTACTAAAGGCAGTTATAGGACTGATGCAAATGCAAAGAATGTACACAAAAGCACAGTTACTGTCTGTACCTATCACCCACAACATCATCATTTTTTCTCTTTCTCCAAAGAACAGCTCTTCAGAGTTGATTTTCTCAGGACTATAATAGTCTATAATCTACATGAAGTATATTACACACATATAGAATGAGGTATGTTATATACATGAATGAGATACCTGGGTTATTGTAATATATTTGAACATTGATGTGTATAACTCACCAAGATGTCAGACTTTAAGCTAAAATGATTGAAAACCTTTGATACTGTCAGTAAGGAAAAATTGGTGTTCTGGCATTTGGCAGCCTTTTGATACATAACCTCTTTCTATCCAAAAGAATAAGGATGCTTTTGTTGGAGAATTGTATTAATACAGAACAAACAATACTGTTTCTTAAAAGCTAAGTGAAAAGTTATGTGTTTTATTATACTTTTACACTTTTGGCACTTGTTAGAAAGAAAGTATATTGGTGCAACTTCTATAGAGGACAATTTGACAATTGCCAATTATAAAAATCACCAAGGCATACACGTCTTGCCCTGTAATTCACTTCCAGCCAGGTATCTTTTAGATACACTCACATCTATATGAAATAATGTCTGCACAAGATTTTTCTTTCTTTCTTTTTTTTTTTTTCAGACAGAGTCTTGCTCTGATTGCCCAGGCTGGAGTACAGTGGCACAATCATACCTCACTGCAGCTTCATGTTCCTGGGTTCAAGCAATCCTCCTGCCTCAGCCTCCCCAGTAGCAGGATCTACTCATACAGGACACCACTCCAGGCTAATTTGCAGATTTTTTGTAAAGACAAGGTCCCACTCTAATTAAGCCCAGGCTAATCTCAAACTCCTGGTTTCAAGCAGTTCTGTCACCTCAGCCTCCCAAAGTACTAGGATTACACTGTGCCCAGCCCACGAGATGGTTCTATATCCAATGTTGTTCATGGTGGCAAAATATTAGAAATAACCTAACTGTCCAGACTGGGAAACAGCATGGGGGATTGATGGTACATGCACATAGTGATATTATGAAGACCAAAAAAAAAAGAATAAGACAGATCTTTATTGCACTGTTAAAGAACAATCCGCAAGGTATTTTGTTAGATTAAAAAAGGCAAGAAATAGTAATTCGCATGCAAAAAGGGAAGGGTAATATCAACGAATATTTGTGCATAAAACATCTTTGGAAGAATGTGTGAGAAACCAGTAGGCTTCAAAGAGAGGACTTTGCTTCGGAGGCGAGCAATAAGAGGGAGAATTTTTCACTGTTACTTTGTTGTACCTTTTGAATTTTGAGCATGTAAATATACCACTTCAAAAAAGTTAAAGTCTTTTTCTGTTGTTGTTTGTTTAATTTGCCTTGACCAAAATTTCTCAAAGTCCAAATGATATTTAAAATGTTTGGTATTATAAGCCTGAATCCAGTGTAATATGATTATTCTCCAATATTTGGCAACTCTCTCTTCTTTTAGGAGAAGATACTATAGTTTATCTTTTTATAATGTAAATGATATATTACTACCTAATAAAACGAAAGATATCCAGTTTGTTGAATGTATTCCCCTTTCAATACAATTAATTCAAATGGATTTTTATAGCACATGCTCCCACATAGGGAAATGCAAGAGAAAAATTTTAAAGACTCATCCGAATTATTGCCAATGAAACTTTGCTTTGATAAAATCTTTAACAAATCCTATTTAAACCCTACAAATGTATACAGGTAAATTATGGGAAATATTAAAACTTGAAAGCAAATTTTTCTGAAATGTGTTTCTTATTAATTTTATTTCTGAGAATTCCCAATGCTAACTATATACCATTTTTTCCTCCAAAATAAAACTAATTTCAATCCACAATTTGTATGTGGGGGTATGTGTGACAGACTCTCACTCTGTGCCCTGGGCAGAGTGCCATGGCGTCATATCAACCTCAAATTCTTGGGCTTAAACCTTCTCCTTGCCTCAGCCTCCAAAGTAACTGGGATTATAGGTGCCCCCAACAATGCTCAGCTCATTTTTTTCTATTTTTAGTAGAGATGGGGGTCTCGCTGTTGCTTGGACTGGTCTCAAACACCTGAGCTAAAGCAATCCAACCATCTCAGCCTCCAAGAAAACTAGGATTACAGGAGTGAGCCACTGCACCAGCCCTAAATCCACAAAATTTAAGAAATATTAAAAAATTATTTATTTCAGCATAAAACTCAGGCAGGAGGGAAAATAAAAGTTGGTAAGCTTGCCATAGCTTGATAATACTGAATCAAAACAAAATCCATGGTGAGATGTGTTTAGAAAAATTAAGACAATATATTGTCTTTATGTTTTGTCTTATTGTATTTTCTGTGGACTTTGCATTTCACAGCCAGCAGCGTTAAGATTTCTTTTTCAAATGCAGTTTGGTTTCTTACAATGTAATGTTCCTGTGCACAGTGAAGCCTCATCAGTCCAGGTTTGGGGCTCATCGGGCTACCAGTGAAGAGGAGGCTGGGTGCGAGCCTCACCTGGATGTCTAGGGAGGCCTCCCGGAGGGAATGACATGGGGAGTGAAAACCAGGAGCGTGCTAGAGGAAGATCAAAGCGCTAATGTTTTAGGCAAAGAAAACGTGAGATCACTCAGTAGTGAGGAAAAGCTTTAAGAAGTGGAGTGTGAGTGTGACTGGAGCAGAGAGAGTGATGTGCCACACACCCCACGACAAGGTGGCCAGAACACTGAGTGCAGCACCCAGCTCCCACCACCCCACCCCCACTGCCATGGGGTGCTGGGGAGACAGCCGGGCAGGCAAGTGACGGGGGACACGTGAACGTGGAGTGCAATACAAAGCACAAGACAGATTTCAAGCAGACAAGTGATGGGATCAGACCTGTGCTTTAGAAAGATTTCTCTGGCAGTGTGAGAGCAACACCTGCAGAAAATAAAAATTAAAAAATGCAAAAAGGCAGTTGCTTAATTTGACAGTGACAGCGTAGAGGCAGTTGGAGATGGAGAGATGAAAGACAGGGAAATGGGTTAGGAAGCATCGAGAATCGTCCCTGCACGGTGATGGGGGCGGCAGCAGTGGGGTGGGGATAGAGGCAGGGCTGACCAGCCCGGCACGGCCCTGTCCTTCCTTTTGTACTTTCTCACTGGAGTTCACTGAGGCGGACAAGGAGGTCATCTTCCGCACAGCTCTTTGTCGGTGGCTGTCATGGGGATTTGCCTTGTGGGTGTGTTGGGCTCACGCTTGCCTTTTTATTTCCTTTCCAAAGCAGGAGGCAGATACTGGTGCTAAGGTCAGAGACGGAATCCCTGAGCCTGGACCAATGAAAACTGTGCTGGGCCACTGTCCGCCTGCAAGCGCTTCCTAGCACTGGTCAAGTTTTGAACAAAACCTCAGGACAAAGAGCTACTGATAAACACACCTCTCTTTGTTCCATTTGATGTCATTTTAGAGGATTCCCAGTCACCAGAGTAGGAGCTTTGAGACATGATTAGAAATGGCCTCTGTGAAGCTGCAAAGCCCTTACTGTTGAGGATGGACTTTGCACCAAGGACTTGACACCTATTGTCTCTCAGGCAAGAGATCGGCAGGTATGTTTCCCCTCCATTTACAAACAGAGAAACCGAGGGTCCTACGGTGAAGATTCTCACTGCAAGGGGGTTATCAGGGTTGATCCAGGACTCATTCCAGCCCAGGGTCATCTGCTCCTCCCACGCCACCCTCCGCTTCCAGCATCCTCCCTCCTCCTCCCCACTCCTCTCCTGCCAAGTTTGTTCTGGCACCTTCATCTCACCTTCCTAAAAGGTGGACTGATGTGGGACATACAGGCCAGCACTGAGATGGCAGCTCTGATAGACACCGACTTACTGACCTGAGACAAGTCACTTTCTCTGTTCTCTGCCCTCCCCTCTGTGCAGTGAGAGCGTTTCCTCAGTGATGTGCAAGACCTCCCATGACCTCTTCCTGCCCGAGGTTTTAGGACCCAGCCTATTACATGTTACAGAAAACGGATGGAATGGTGCTTGCTGCCACAGATCCTTCTCTGCCATTCCTTACCCATACACTGTGCCTCTCCTCCCTCCGACTCTCGCTGGGTCTGTGCAGCAGCCACAGACATACGCAGGTACTCTCCAGGGAGGCCCCCAGGCTTACCAAGTTTCCCACATCAGTACTCTCTCCCCGCCCATCCAGCTATCCATAGAGATTTGCTATTTCCCAAATCTTCAGTTCTACCCTCTCCCCGACTCTCAGCAGATGACCTGAGTTCCTCTTCAGAGAATAAGAACTCTTTCACCTTCCTGCTGAAATACCTGCTTATCTGCTTCTGTCCTTACATTTCTCCTTTTTCCTCCCATCACTTTGGAACTGGAGTCCTTCCTCTTTCCTCCTATTTCCTTCTCTATCCTCTGTATCCCTGCCAGCGTTCTTGGGGACAGCTATCCATCAGTCGACCCCTTTCCTATTGCATCTTCAAACTTTCCCTTTCTCCTCCTCATTGATATTTAATAACTCAAGACTCTTCCATCTTAAAAAAAAAAAAAAGAACAAGAACAAGAAGGAAGAAAGCAAAGAAAAAAGAAAGAGAGAAAGAAAGAGAAAGAGAGAGAAAGAAAGAAAGAAAGAAAGAAAGAAAGAAAGAAAGAAAGAAAGAAAGAAAGAAAGAAAGAGGCAATAAATACAGCAAGAAAAAAAGAAAAATCAAGCCTTTACCTTCCAAGGCACTCATAATCTAGATTCCCCTTCTATCTTCCTGGCTACTCCCTCTTAGTTACCTTTGTTGTTTGGTTTAAAAACAAAGGCAAGGCTCGGCGCCTGTGGCTCAACGGGCTAAGGCACCAGCCACGTACACCTGAGCTGCCGGGTTCGAATCCAGCCCGGGCCTGCCAAACAACAATGACGGCTGCAACCAAAAAATGCCAGGCGTTGTAGCGGGCCCCTGTAGTCCCAGCTACTTGGGAGGCAGAGGCAGGAGGCTCGCTTGAGCCCAGGAATTAGAGGTTGCTGTGAGCTATGATGACACAGCACTCTATCCAGGGTGAAAGCTTGAGGCTCTGTCTCAAAAAAAAATAATAATAAAAATAAAAAAACAAAGGCAAAACATGCTTATTGTAACAATTATAATAGCATTTACCAGGCCTTTAAATCTGGGTATTCTCCATGGGTCCCATCCTCTGGCTTTGCTCTGTCTTACCCACGTTCCCTGAATAATCCATTGTTAAACCAAAAGTAGCCAAATCTTCCCTTGAATCCAATCAACCCCCCAAATTCTGTTCCTTCAACCACTGCCGCCCATCCCTTGAATCTATCCTTGTATCTCCATTTTCACTACCCCTGGCACAGTTCAGGTCATCATCAGCTGTGTGTTCAGTGGCTATAGCAGCAACCTAATCATTCTCCTCGCCTCCAACTGGACTCCTCCTATATTCTTTGCATGACAACCCTTCCACCTTTAACTATCACAACAATCTGTGAGATTGGGCGGTGCCTGTGGCTCATTGAGTAGGGCCCCGGCCCCATACCCGGCCTCGGCCTCGGCCAAACTGCAAAACAGAAAAATAGCCGGACACTGTGGCGGGCACCTGTAGTCCCAGCTATTTGGGAGGCTGAGGAAAGAGAATCGCCTAAGCCCATGAATTGGAGGTTGCTGTGAGCTGTATGACGCCATGGCACTTTACTGCAGGTGATAAAGTGAGACTCTGTCTCTAACAAAAAAAAAAAACAAAAAAACTGTGAGATCTAAGAATGCATATGCTGGCATGAGTGGTATTTGTAGAAAGTCACAACATCTAGAAAATATTAGGTTATAGTGGTAGTAGGATTTATTTATTTATTATTTTTATTTATTTGTATTTTTTTTGAGGCAAAGGCAGTGCTATTGCATTAGCTTAGCTCACAGCAACATCAAACTTTTATGCACAAGCAATCCACTTGCCTCAGCCTCTGAGTAGATGGGACTACAGGGGCCCACCACAATGCCAGGCTAGTTTTTCTATTTTTAGTAGAGACAGTGCCTTGCTCTTGCTTAGGCTAGTCCCAAACTTCTGAGCTCAGACGATCCATCCACCTTAGCCTTCTCAGAGTGCTAGGATTACAGGTGTGAGCCACTGTGCCCAGTTGGTGCTAGGATTTAAATGTGCCCCCCAACATTTATTTGTTGGAAACTGAATCCCCAATGTGACAGTGATGGGAGGTGGGATCTAATGGGAAGTGTTTAGGATGACATGGAAAGTGTGATGACCCAGCAAAAAGGCCCCTCACTAAACACTAGTACCGTGATCTTGAACTTTCCAGCCTCCAGAACTGTGAGCCAATAAATTTCTATTCATTACAAATTACCCCATCTCAGGTATTCTGTTACAGCAGCATAAAAGGACTAAGACAAGTGGTGAACACTGGGAATTTTTTCGATGCCCTCAATCCTAAAACACTGGGTTAGAAAAGTTAGCTGAGCTTCATTTTGCCAAGTATCAGTTTAAGGAGGGCAGGGGTCAGTTTCCTCATCATGTAAACAAGGGGATGAATGAGGCCAGTGCCTTGCTGAGCACACCCAAATCCTCAGTTTCTGATTCAGTAGAACTGGAGAATTTGCATTTCTAACAAGCTCCCAGGTGATGGCCATGCTAAGGCCCACAGACCACACCTAGAGCAGCACTGTATATTAGTCCGTTCAGGCTGCTATCACAGAATAACATAAACTGGCCGGGTTGATGAACAACAAGAATTTTATTTCTCAAAGATGTGGAAGCTAGGAAGTCCAAAATCAAGGCACCAATACGAGTAGGCTCAGTGTCTGGCGAGGGTCCACTTCGCTTCCTCGTTTAGAGCTGGTTTCCTTCTTGCTACAGAATCGCACATGGTGGAATGAGCGAGAATCTCCCTGGGGTGTCCTTTACAGGGCACTAAGCTCACTCCTGAGGGCTGTTCCTTCATGACTAAAAGCCTCCTAAAAGGCCAACCTTTACGTTGGGGATTAGGTTTGAGTATAGGAATTTGGGGGGATACAACATTCAGACCATGGCAACTGGACTAGTTGAGATCTATAATTGCAGTATTTATTTATTTATTTATTTTTAGAGACAGAGTCTCACTTTATCACCCTCGGTAAAGAGCCGTGGCATCACACAGCTCACAGCAACCTCCAACTCCTGGGCTTAGGCGATTCTCTTGCCTCAGCCTCCCGAGTAGCTGGGACCACAGGCGCCTGCCACAATGCCCGGCTATTTCTCTGGGGTTTTTTGCAGTTCGGCTGAGTCCAGGCTTGAACTCGCCACCTTCGGTATATGGGGCCCACGCCCTGCTCAGTGAGCCACAGGCGCTGCCCTACAATGGTAGTTTCTTCACCTGTGCTATCTAGTATAATACCCACTAGCTATGCAGATATTTAAATGAAAAATTAAATTAGAATTCAGTTCCTCAGACACACTAGCCATATTTTAAGTGCTCAATGGCTCAGGATGGCCAGAACATTTCTGTCATTACAGAAAGATCTGTTAGATGTGGCTATTTCCTCACAGACCGCTAGAGGGGACATTTGAAAGTAGAAAGGTAGTAGAAACGTCCTCTGACTGATAAGGCCTCTCCATGTTGCTCAGGCACACCTGTGCACTTGATCTATATTTTAGCCCTAATTGTAAAGTCCCAAAGCCGGCACTCCAGGCTGCCCTGGCACCATGTTGCACCAAGAAGCACACACAAAATCAGGACCGGAAATGGAAATAGTAGAATTTCTGTGCTGGGGACTGTAACTTTGTACTGGTGTAGGACGAAGGTGGACAAGCAATGAATTTGTTGGCTGAAGTCCTATGTTTGAGTTCCCGTATGGCCTTGAGCAAATCACTTAACCTCTCTGAGACCCTGGACCCCCACTTATAAAACATTCCTGGAATATCTATCTTACAAGATATGTGTGAAAAAGCACATGTAATTTACACCAAATTCAGTATTATGTTTTTCTTCCTTCTCTCTGCTGTTACAGTGAGTTGAACATATTCTAATTTAGTACATATGCTTTCTGATTACATGTCTCCACCAGGATTCAAGCCCTCGGAACATAAGGTAAGGCCCCATCGGATACAGTTCTCTCCTCAGCACCTATCCTGCTGTGAGACACAGGACAGATGCTCAAAGTCTCAGGGTAAAGCCATGTAACAGGTGCAGTGAGTGTCTGAGGCTTGTGCTATTGCCCTGACTTTTCCCGGTTTTGTGCTCATGCTCTTTCTTTCATTTGCACGGCCTGCCACCTGATCCACAACCTGTCTTCACTTGCCTGACCCTATCTTACATTGTGGAGAAGCTAGTCACCTTTCAAGAATCTCTCAAGGATCTGAATATCAAATTAATTAATCAGCTATGAGGTCAAGTCCTGTTTCTACCATTGCCTCCCTAGAACCTTGGATAATTTTCGTAATCTTGCTGATCTTCATTTTCCGGATCTGTAAATTGTGCAGAAAAATACCTTTCTTTCAGTTTTGATATGAGATTTACATAAGCAAATGTATGCAGAATGCCAGATATATAGCAGATGCTGAATGAATGTCTTTAAAACAGCTATTTCAGGGCTGACTGAGGTGGCTCCCACCCAAAATCCTAGCACTTGGGAGGCAAAGGGGGAAGGATCCCTTTTGCTCAGAAGTTTGAGACCACTGTGAGCAAGGCCGGCTCTCTACTTAAAAAAAAGAAAGAAAGAAAGAAACATTAGCTCAGCATGTGGTGGGTGCCTGTAGTGCCACCTCCTTAAGAAGCAGAGGCAGGAAGATTGCTTGAACCCAGGAGTTTGAGGTTGCTGTGAGATAAGCTGACACTCTAGCCTGGGCATCAGAGTAAGACTTTGTCTCAAAAACAGAAACAAAGGCTGGGCTTGGTGCCCTTACTCATGCACTCTGGGAGGCCAATGGGGGTAGATTGCTTGAGCTCAGGAGTTTAAGACCAGCCTGAGTAAGAGTAAGATTCTGTCTCTAAAAAAAATAGCCAGGCATTGTGGCAGGCAACCCTGTCTCTATAACAAATAACTGGGCATTGTGGTGGGGGCCTGTAGTCCCAGCTATAAGAGAGGCTATAGCAAGAGAATCATTTTGAGTCAAAGAGGTTGATGTCACTGTAAGTTATGATGCCACAGCACTCTACCGAGGGTGACAGAGTGAGACTCTGTCTCAAAAAAAATTCCCTAATCATCAGAAAAATAGAAATTAAAACCACCCTGAGATATCACCTAACCCCAGTGAGAATGGCCCACATCACAAAGTTTCAAAGCTGCAGATGCTGACTTGGATGTGGAGAAAAGGGAACATTCTTACACTGCTGGTGGGACTGCAAACTAATACAACCTTTTTGGAAGGAAGTATGGAGAGTTCCTCTCAAATTAGACCTCCCATTTGATCCTGCAATCCCATTATTAGGCATCTACCCAGAAGAAAAATCATTTTATAATAAGGACATTTGCACTAGACTGTTTATAGCAGCTCAATTTACAATCACCATAATGTGGAAACAACCGAAATGCCCACCAACCCAGGAATAGATTAACAAGCTGTGGTATATGTATACCATGGAATACTATTCAACCATTAAAAAAGATGGAGACGTTACATCTTTTGTATTAACATGGATACAGGTGGAACACATTTTTCTTAGTAAAGCATCACAAGAATGGAGAAGCAAGAATCCAATGTACTCAATTCTAATATGAAGGCAGTAGATGATCTAATATAAGGTGGAGGGCAGGGGAATAAGGGAGCAGGGAGAGGAGGAAGGAGGGGGACAGGGGTTATAGTGTATGGCACACCTTTTGGGGGTGGGACACACTTATAAAAGGGACTTTACTTAACAAATGCAATCAGTGTAAACTAATTCTACTCTCAATGAATCCCAAATAATAACAAAACAAAACAAAAAATGACCAGCCATTTCTAACCAGTCTGGTAAATTCTCCCTTCTGCAACAAAATGCAATCTTTTTGTTGTTGCTGTTGTTGTTTTGAGACAGAGTCTCATTACGTTGCCCTCAGTAGAGTGCAGTGGCATCACAGCTCACAACCACCTCAAACTCTTGGGCTTAAGCGATTCTCTTGCCTCAGCCTCTCGAGTAGCTGGGACTACAGGAACCCACTACAATGTCTGGCTATTTTTTGGTTGCAGTTGTCATTGTTTAGCAGGCCCAGGCCAGGCTCGAACCCACCAGCCTTAGTATATGTGACCGGCTCCCTGCTCACTGAGCGACAGGCCCCCAGCCAACAAAATGCAATCTTCTAAAGACCTCCCCTAGATCATCTTTTATTTCAAGTCATTCGTTTAGCAAACATTTACTGAGCATTTATTACTTGCCAAGTATTGTGCTAGATTCTAGAGATACAAAGATGAGTGAAGACCTCTGACCTCAAGAAGTTAATAGTCTAGCAGGAAGGCAACTTCTTTAGGAAGCCTTCCCTACCCCACCTCAGGTTGGGCAGAAGTTCCTGCTCTGCCCAGTTGCTTCTCTCCAAGCCTGTACTTACCAAATTATCTTGCCTTTTAATTTCAAACATGTGCTAGTCCCTGTTTTACTACTGTCGTCTACATTCATTAATTCATTTAATCTTCCCAACAACCTTTATGAGCCAAGTACTGTCATTATTCTCATTTTACAGATGAAGGTCTTCTAATTTATAAACAGAGGGAGCCAAGATTTGAAATCACACCTTCTGGCTCCAGCTTAAAATGCTCTATTTTCTGTCTCCTCCACCGGAATCTGAGATTGGGTCTGTGCCATATTCAAATAAGTATCTCTGTGTCCACCCCAATACTTGACATAGGAGGTAATCAATACCTCATTCATCAAAGGAAAGGAAGGAAAAAGAGAGAAAGAAAAGCGTCTAGAAGTAAACATTTTCACAATAGTTTGGTTATCGACATTCACTAAGCACGGGTGTGAGACGTGCGGAGGAGGCTCAGGGACGACTCAACACCCCTGCGCACTCAACTTTCAGTTCTCAGCGTCCATACTTCCCAGAAGGCCACTGCCTTCTTTCCTTTCTTCCGCCCGCCCGTGCTCCCTTCCTCTGTAATCCCAGATCCACCTCTTCCTTTTCCCTCCCCACCCTCTCCGCCGACTCCGCGGTCCGGGTTTCCCGGGTGCCGGCCGCGGGGAAGAACTCCGTGGGCGGGAGCGCGGCAGCGCGGCGGGCATGCGCACAGGGGCGGCACACTGCGCATGCGGGAAGATGGCGGTCTGGGAGCCGTGAGAGCAGCCAGTCGCCCTGCTCCCCGCGCTCGGGCTCGTGGGGCCGCGGCGCGTGTGCTGGCGGAGGGGCCGGCTTAGCAGGGCGTCGCCTCCGAGCAGGCTGTGGACCCGCTTCGTGCCAGACCCCTGAAAATCGGCGTTTTGGGGGCGGCGCTCAAGCCAGGCGGGAGAAGGCGGGAGAGCTCGCGGGGTGCGAGGGGCGCGAGCCGCCCGGCTGGGCAGCATGAGTCAGCAGCGGCCAGCGAGGAAATTGCCCAGCCTGCTCGTGGACCCGGCTGAGGAGACCGTGCGCCGCCGGTGTCGGGACCCCATCAACGTGGAGAGCCTGCTGGTAAGTGCCGTGCCGGGCGGGGGTGCGGCGGCGTCTCCGAGGTCCAGCCGCTCCTACGCGCTGCCCGCGAGCCCGGCTGACCGTCGTCTAGGGTGTCGGCTCTCCCTGAACCAGGCAATGGCCTTTATGTGCAGCCAACCACACTCTCCCGCCTTCCCAGTTCTATACCTGCTCAAACACATATTGTCAGCCTTCTTGGCTTTTACCTTGGGGCAACGGGGAGCACTGTTAGAGGATGTTGTTAACTTTGAGTTATAAAGTCCGTATTTTCTTTCCCCAGCGGTACCCTGCGTGTGCATCTCTGCAGCCTATCATTCATTCTTAACTTGTGCCGCCTCTCCCATTCTCCTTGTGTGCAGCCGTTTAAAACCTTCTCCACACCTCGCATGGCCCACGCTGCAACTCCCCGTATCTCCCGTTTGTTTGACGGAGAAAGTAGGGGGGAGATTTAGCTCCCTTCCTGTAAAAGTCTGATTTCCTCTGTTCTTGCTCTAGACCAGAGGCTGTATTCCCCATGCCATTCCATTTTGGTGTATCCGTCCTTTTCCATTTCCCCCCATATTTTGGACTTCTCTGCTGAATAATTCCCGTAACTCTTAGTAACTAAACATTTACCCAAGTCATTATGCTCAGTTCTCTTGCCACATTTTTTATGAGGATTATGTCACTTAATTCCTCGCAGTAACCTTAAGAGATTATTATCCTTTGAGTTACCAAAACAGACTTGGAGATGTTCTGTGGCTTGCCCTTGGTTAGATAATAAGTGAAGAAACCTAGGTTTAACCTCAGAATGTCTGACTCCAGATGGTAAATTCTTGACTGTTTAAATTGCATCCTAAATGCAATACTGCCTTAAAAGATAATCTCTCTTAATTCCATATCCCTTCCCCTTCATGGCTAAATTTCTTGAAAATGTTGTTGATAATCTCTGTGTCCACTTGATCTTCTGTAATTACCACTCAAGCCACTGTTAGGGACCTCTGATGTAAGCACACTTATAAGACTGTCCTCTGTTCTAACCAAGGTCACTGCCAGTGTTGTCAAGAAAGCAGACTTGGCCACTCTCGTTGGAAACATTCTCCTTTGGGTTGCTCTGACACCACGTACTCTCAGTGCTCCATCTGCTTGTTTGGCTCCTTTTTGTTCTGCTTTGCTTCTTCCTTACATGTTGAGTTAGGGTTCTCATCCACTTCCTTTACTCATTCTTCATATGGAAGTTTATCTGTTACTCCCATGTCTTGTGTTACTGTCTGCAGTTGACCCTCGAACAGTGTAAGAGTTAGTCAAAAGCCACATATAACTTTGATTCCCCAAAAACTTTACTGGTAACCTGCTGCTGACTGGAAACCTTTTTGATAATATAGTCGGTCAATTAATGTATGTTTTATGTATTATATATTCTATTCTTAGAATAAAGTAAGCTAGAGAAAAGAATATGCTATTAAGAAAATCTTAAGATTGGCTCGGCGCCTGTGGCTCAATGGGCTAAGGCGCCAGCCATGTACACCTGAGCTGGCAGGTTCGAATCCAGTCCAGGCCCGCCAAACAACAATCATGGCTGCAACCAAAAAATGACAGGGTGTTGTGGTGGGCGCCTGTAGTCCTGGCTACTTGGGAGGTGGAGGCAAGAGAATTGCTTGAGCCCAGGAATTGGAGGTTGCAGTGAGCTGTGATGCCACAGCGCTCTACCCAAGGTTACAGCTTGAGGCTCTGTCGCAAAAAAAAGAAAAAGAAAATCATAAGAGAAAATATATTACCAGTTCATTAAGTAGAAGTGGATGGTCATAAAGGTTGTCATCCTAGTCCTCTTCATATTGAATCAGTTGAGGGGGAGGAGAAAGAAAGGATTGGTCTCGCTATCTTGGTAGTAGAGGCAGAAGAAAATGGCATATTAGTGGATCTGTGCAGTTCAAACCCTTGTTTGAGGGTCAACTATATATAGTCTGTATTGGTGGTCCCAATCTTTTGAGGATTTGATTAAAAATAAACTCTCACGATGGAAAAACCATTTAACTTTGCATCTAGTGTCAAAATACCCACATCTCTTGAACTTTTAGACATTGTTACCCCCACTCTGGTTGTTTCAGTCATCATGTTATAATAAATCCTAAATCTGTAAATCTAGGTCAGGACTTTCCAACTGTCTACTAGACATTCTTACTTGGATTTCAAATTCATGCAGTAGTCTCTCTTACACAAGGTTTTGCTTTTCTTGGTTTCAGTTACTTGTAGTCAATTATGGTCCAAAGATATTACATGAAAAATTCCAAAAAGAAACAATTCATTAGTTTTAAATTGCTGGTCATTCGATAATAGCATGGTGAAATCTCAAGTCTTGCCATCCTATCCCACCTGGCATGTGAATCGTCTTTTGTCCTGTGTATCCATGCTGTAGAAGCTACCTGCCTGTTCGTCACTTATTAGCCATCTTGGTTCTCAGATCTGTTGTCACAGTATCACAGTGCTTATGTTCAAGTGACTACTTAACAGTAGCCCCCATGCACAAGAGTAGTCATGCTGGCAATTCAGACACGCCAAAGAGAAGCCATAAAGTGCTTTAAGTGAAAAGGTGAAAGTTCTCATGAAGGAAAGAAAAAAGTCATATATGAGGTTGCTAAGTACAATAAGATGATTTTGAGAAAGAGACCACATTCATATAACTTTTTCATAGTATGTTCTAATTGTTCATTTTGTTAATCTCTTACTGTGCCTAATTTATAAAGAAAACTTTATCATAGGTTTGTATGTATAGGAAAAATCATAATATATATAGGGGTCATACTGTTTGCAGTAGGTCTCCTGAGCATTCCCCTTGTTATGAATGAGATAGATTGTGTAGGTCTGTCCTTAAGTTGAATTTGTATGTAAGTTGGAACAGGTACATGTAATAGCCTCCATTCATAAGTGCAGGTCATACTAACATGATGCTTTAACATATGTTAGTATGTCTGTAACTCGGGGACTTACTGTAAGAGCCTCCATCCATTCATGAATGCAAGTTGGATGTAAGTTGGATGTGTATAACTTGGGAACTGCCTATCTATTCAAAATTGAATTTATTTCTATGTTAAGGTTTGCCAGAGAGATAGAATGCTGATATGGATTTTGGTGTTAGGAGTAGCTCCAGAACAGTGGTTCTCAACCTTTCTAATGCCGCAACCCTCATGTTGTGGCGAGGAACTGTATTAAAGGGTTGCAGCTTTAGAGGAACAGAATCTTAAGGTTGAGTTTCTTTAATTGTTTGGGGGGGATTTGGGAATTGGCTTTCTATCTGATTAAACCTAAAAATACTAAGAACTCTACTTCTAATAGTATAGAGAGCACATTAGTGGAAAACCAAGGACTATTATGACATTAGTGGGAAATGTCATTATTAATGTCACTGGACAAAGATAAGCTCAGGGATTCCATTTCTTGGCCCCAGCTCTGTATAAATGATCTAAGGTTTCTAAGTGGTCCCTAGGTCAGAATCTTCTATAGCCGCAGGGCCAGAATTGCAGAAATCAAACACAGCCCTCATTCATCAGGAGACTGGCTAGATTTCAATGAAAGTTGAGCTCTTTTTTTTTTTATTTATTTATTTTTTTTTTGTAGAGACAGAGTCTCACTTTATCGCCCTGGGTAGAGTGCCGTGGCGTCACACTGCTCACAGCAACCTCCAGCTCTTGGGCTCAAGCGATTCTCTTGCCTCAGCCTCCCGAGTAGCTGGGACT
>CAUYON010110771.1:0-25688 GCA_963573935.1 Arctocebus calabarensis | reverse complement strand
ATGTTATCTCTTTCATGTTTACATGGATGGAGCTGGAACACATTCTTCTCAGCAAAGTATCTCAAGAATGGAAGAAAAAGTATCCAATGTACTCAGCCCTACTATGAAGCTAATTTATAGCTTTCATATGAAGGCTATAACCCCACTATCGCACAAGAATATGGGGAAAAGAGCACGGGGGGAGGGGAGGGGTGAGGTTGGAGTGGAGGGACAGTAATTGGTGGGGCCACACTAACGGTGCTTCTTAGAAGGGTACAGGTGAACCTTACTAAATGCAGAATACAAATGTCTTCATACAATAACTAGGAAAATGCTATGAAGGCTATGTTCACCAATTCGATGAAAATATTTCAGATTGTATGTGAAACCCACACATTGTACCCCTTGATTGCACTAATGTACATAGCTATGATTTAAAAAAAAATTACTCATGGGAAAAGTGAAAATATTTGATATACAATTCACTGGGCTAAATGAATTTACATATTTACTCTCACACAGATGTATAATGTCAAGATTAATATCAACATTTTATAGGTGAGAAAGTTGAGGTTGGGAGAACTTATTATTTGCTGAATATCACTATGTATCTGAAGAGAACGTCAGAATTAAACATCTTCTTGCACTAACCTGGAAGGCCAGACAGCTTCACAGGCTTCCATAGACCTGGAAACGGTAACCAAACACCCCTTTGTGGAGCACAGCTATTTGCAAGGGTCATCCAGGGGCTCTGCCCCTGCCCCCTGTCAGTTCTCCCTTGCTTTCCTGTCCTCTGTGGCTTTGGATGCTCCTGCAAGCACCATCACATCAAGTTCATACCCAGATTCTGAGGAGCACAGTGTTCTTCCCAAGAGTGTGACATTTTGAAATAGACTACTGATAAAAATGTATCATTTTAATTTGTTAATTAAATTAATTTTTTAAATAATAGAATGAATATTAGCAATGGTGATTTTATAAAATCAGGGGCATTCTTGGGAAACTTTAATCGAGAAGGAGCACATAAATTTATTGCACAAAACAAAGCACTCTTGAGTATTCTTAAATAGTCTATTTTTCAGGCAAATAATAACAATGGTCAAATTATTTTAAAAAAAAACCTGTTTAACTCAGTATGAGTGTCTTGTCTTTGATTTTAGGTTTTAAAGAAAATATTTGCAAGATTGATATGCTTCACTGAACACACTTTATAGCCTATGTACTCATCATGGTGCCCTTGAATGGGTGCTGAACTTAAATGCACAGTGGCTCAAGTTGCTCATGGAATAAATACAGGTAATCTTCAACTTGTTTATATTTTTCAAAAGACTATCCAAATGTCTTGAAAGGAACTAACTTTCGTTTACTGGTGCATGCGGGTGTCAGCGGCACAGTTCATGTTATGTGGTAGTTTTCTTATTGCTATCACTGGGGTTATTAAGTGTATAATTCTTTTTTCTTTATAAAAATGAAACACTTTGGAATTAGTGTGAATGCTGGTGTAAGAAGTCAGAGAAAATGCCAGTTTAGAAAAGTGATGAAATCCTATGAAATACTATCTTGAAGAATAATTGATTATTAAGTTACTATGTTGATATGGTGCTCACTGTGCACCATATGCAAAATTTCATTTTTACATCCTTCCACATTAGCATGCTAGTTTACTTATGAATTATGCATATTCTTTTCATTTATCATCTCAGTTTCTTTTTTGTAGCTGCCACATTTTAAATTATTGTTAGAAAGGGTGAAACTTAACAAACAGACTGGGGTAATTCATTGGTTATCAACACCTACGACATTTTTCTTGACACATATTTGTGTATTAGACAAATATTTGAGCAGTTGCTATTTGAAAATCATGGTTACAGATGGTGAGGACCAACAAATAACTCTTTATTTCATCAAATTTAAATGCCATCTCTTTCACGATGTAACATTATTTGTTGGGTCCCATCTGGAGTGCCACTTGTCAGAACCTGGGGACCCTGAGTCTCCTGCCCCAACCTAGGGCCTGGTCATTGCTGGATGCTAGGTGTCCATCCCGGGCCCACCAAACTATCTGGACACGAACCACCATGCCAGCTTTCTCCGGCTAAGTCTCATTCAGGTCACTGGTGCCGCAGCACCTTAGAGGTCACAGTCAATGTTAGTAGGAGCCAGCATCTCAGCAGCAGTCTGTCAGTCTTAGTTCATATATCCCCCAGCAGCTTCTCCTGAGGTTATTTACGGAAGTAATACACCACAGGTGTGGAGACTGCTATGCAATAATGTCAGTGTTCCCTTCATGTGCTCTTTACGTGCTCTTTAACAACAGACTGATGTTAAATGATTTAAATGATGTTATATCCCTGTCCCAATCCCTTATAGCCAAGGTATTACTCACAGGTGTCTCCTATAATTATTTGCTTATGTTTTTAAAGGAAGAAGTTATTAGGTGCCATTGATTATAAGACACAACATGATTTCAAGGATACAAAATTGTGAAACAATGTGTATTTTAAACTTAATGGAAAATGGTATGTACTGGCATTCAGTGTATAGTTAAGAGAAGAGATAATTGATACAAAAGGCATTTTTTACAAAACATTTTGAAGCAGGGAGAAGGTCAAGATGAAATTGATGTCAAATTTGTACCAGGCCTAGAAACCTAATATTATCTTATGAAGACTCAATATGTCAAATTCCTGAAACAATTGGATACTGTCAGAAAGTAGGTAGTCATAATCAGGCATACATTCAGAATACTGGTCTGAGGTCAATAAGAAGGAAAAATTTAAGATCAGGAACACTGGAGTCAGGAAAATAAAGAGAACTCACGAAATTGAAATGAAGCCCTGTTCATAATTAAAGGCAAAAAAGATTAAACAAAACTTTGTCATGAATAAATTACTGTCATAGATGCTGATGAATGAAGAGGGGATGGCATTAGTACATCCTTCAGAATTTGGAGTTGGATGGCATGGGGATAAGTTGTACACTACTTGTGAATAATTGGTGGGACTAAGCCTGTGAAAATGATTTTAGTTACAGGGGTTGGAGTTAAGGTGTAGGCCGGGCTGCTGATAAACTCCCAGCATCCTATCCAAAATACAATATTACAGCATAAGGAAAAGTCAGACTTTATGCATAATGTCTTCTCTTTCTCTTCCCCCCTTTAAGGAAAAAATAAAATACACAGTTTATTCTACATTTTGGTCACATGTGTACCAGCCACTTGCTATGCATGTGAGTCTCTCATTGTATGTTCTTCCTCAGATAGAATTTGATTAGCAGGTGTTCTCATTCTCTCTCTCTGTAATTTTTTTCCGAGTACTATCTTTGGGAAGTAGTTTGGAATTCCGTGGCAGGTACTTTAGGTTGTTTATAATTTAATGCATAGAGAAGCTACACACACATGATACTATACAAGGAAAATTCAATCAGCAGAACATAAAATTTATAAGCAAAATACTATTAGGATTGAAGACTGAGAAATGCCTCTAACCAAAGGAACCATTTCTTATACCAGAAGAAGTCTTTAGGGAACAGGAGAATTTGAGTTCTATAGTGAACCATGGTTAGAATTATTAAAAAATTGTTTGTTTGCCTGGTTTAAAAAGTTAAAACTATAAAACAGTATAGAGAAGAATGAAAATTGTTCATTGTCTCATAACAGAGAAATACACAGTTAATATTTCCTTTTTTTCATTTATATATTTTTTATATGTGGATTATACCATGTATATGTTGCATAGTTTGATTTTAACACTTAATGTTTCATCCTAAGTATTTCTCTAAATCCTTAAAGAATATTATTAAAGACATCAATATTTACTGGTTGTATAATTGTTTCATGTGGATAAATTATATTTTACTTAAGTCTTTATTGCTGCACATTTTGATATTTCCAATATTTTCTTGTTATAAATAATGCCCCAATGGCTAGTCAGATTAGTCTCATAGGATAGATTGCTATCAGTCATATTTACCATGTGAAATTTTCATATTTACAATTTGAAAATTTATTGTAAAAAGGACCAAATAGCTTTCTGTGTAGATTGTGAAAATGTACAATACTATTTGAGTATATGACTGTCTGTTTCAATGTACTCTTACTTTTATTTATATTTTTACTTTCATTATAAATATTTCATGATGAGAATGAGACACAAATTTAATTCTAAACTATGCATTTATGTGTTTTATTGGTTTGAAAGATTATACTTCTAATATTTTATGAGGTAGACACATTTTCTTTTTCAGAGCTTCTGCTTAATTTAATTTGACCATTTATAGGGGTTTATAACTATGAACTAGAGAATTTTTTTCAAATTGCATGATTTCATCATAGATTAGAGTAGTAATCCTTTGTCATATTTTTTAAAAATATGTTTCAGTATATATTGTTTATAATTAACAGATTATTGAGAATATCAACTCTTCCAACCCTTTCATTTTTGACTTCTTCCATTTGCTCTTAAGCTATCAAATCCTTTCAATATTTAAAAATCAAATACTAAATGTATAATTTATATTATTTTTGAAGTAATATAATTAAACCACAATTATTCTTCAATTCTTCTGAAATAAACAGAAAATAACATAAATTATAAAGTACCATTTCTTTAAAACCCTTTGTTTCATTTTCTGATTTCTCTGTTACGATCATTAACCAATTATATGTACTCTAATCTTCCTAGCCTCTTCGATTTCTACCACTATGCCAAAAACAAACTCATTAAATTTTATAATTAGTTTGTCACTTCATCCACAGTCACTGTGAAACATATGGATGATGTTTCTTTTAAGCTATGAGATTTAAATCTTTCCTTAAATATCTCAGTGGGATTTGGTTTCTTAACATCAACCTTTCTTAGTTTACCCCCTTAGTTAAAATATGTAAAATACATATTTTACCATGTGAAATATGGTTGAAAATTTTTAATTAAATAAATAAATATTTAAAGAAAATAAAGCAAAGGGTATTTAATAAATGGTACTTTATAATTTGTTATTTTCTGTTCATTTCAGAAGAATTGAAGAATAATTCTGGTTTAATTATATTACTTAAAAAATAATATAAATTATACATTTAGTATTTGATTTTTAAATATTAAAAATATGTATTTTCAATACATGGAGCTCAGAGGTTCCTGAGTAGAGAAAGAAAACTGGACTGAATTAGACTCTATGAAGTCAAAGATGGTGAGCTGAACCAAGAAAGAAGTTCATCAAGCTGTAACTCCAAGGAAGAGCATTCAAGAAACCAAATTACAGGTATAAAGCCTATCAACTACAGATCCCTCACCCAAGCAGGGTGCCTGCAACAGGCCATCTGGGAACAAGCAGGGAACAAAAGACCTCTCATTTTACCTTGCTGGAGAGAGCTGCTAAACTCCAGGTCTCTTTCTCTTGGGAGGTCCCACTTATGAACCTAGATACCATCTGGCCAGGCATAAAATTGAATAGATATTTCCCCCACAAGTCCAAACTCCCAGTCCACCCTTTCCCCCTCACATGGCAGTCTGAAGTTCTGCCCCCTGAATAGCAGCACAGTGTTTGGTCTTTCCTGAGAGAATTGGGCATAGTGTGGACTGCCAACCATCAGGATAGAATCTGTGACTAAAGGGGAAGAAAGAGGGTGTGGAAAGAAAGGGATACTCAGCGAGAGGAGAAGCAGTTCCCTGGTTATGATTATGCCTGGCCAGTGGTAGTGTTGATCCTCAGTTTGGGCTGTATCTGGCAGGACAGGGTACAGAACCCCCAGCTCTGATGACACCCACAGTGGGAGAGTGGTTGGCCCATGTGGACTGAGTTCAGCAGACAGGGCTGGTCCCCAGCCCCTACTGGGCCTGCAAGCAGAGGCTTGATAGGCATGGACTGCGACCTGAGAGCAAGGGTATGATTCCCTGATTCCAACAGAACTCTCTAGCAGTGGCTTATTGGGTGTGAACCAAGACCTGAGGGCTAGGGCATGGCCCACTGTCTCTAGCAGGGCTGGTGGGCAGAGGCTTACTAGGTGAGGATTGAGACCTGTAGGCAAAGTGCAGTGCCCTGACTCTAACAGAGCCTGTGAACAGAGGCTTGCCAGGCAGTGGACTGAGACTGGCAGGTGGGGATGTGATCCCCTAACTCCAACTGGTGTGGCTAACAGAGGCTAGCTGTGTGTGGATTGAGACCAGAGGGCAGGGACCAGTGCCCTGACTCCAACAGAGCCTGTGAACAGAGAATTGCCAGGAAGTGGACTGAGACTGGCAGATGGGGGCATGGTCTCCTGATCCCAACTGGTCTGGCAAGCAAAGCTAGTTGAATGTGGACTGAGACTGGTGGGTGGGAGTGTGGCCCCTTGGCTCCAGCTGGGCCTTTGAGCAGAGAAGTGAACGACAATGTGGACTGAATCTGGTGGGTGGGAGGGGGAATTCCTGGCTCCAATTGTGCTATTGGAGACCCAGGAATCCCTCTCTGTTGGGCAGTTTTTGCTCTGCCTGAGAGAATTTGGTTGGAACCCATGTTTGGGGCTGCACACTATGGGACATTCTGAGATTGACCTTTGAGCTCTGTAGCAGAGAAGAACTGAAGGGCAGGGACTGGGTGCCATAGCTATTTGTATCTCTTCACAGTGAAGATTTAAACCTAATACTGTGGATTCTTAGGATAGGGTAGAAGCTAATATCAAACAGAGCTAGCTTGCACTATCTCACCAAGTAGGATCCTCAGAGTCTCTGGCTAAATCTCTGAAAAAGGCCTTTGTAAGGTTGTAGGAGACAAGTCACAATTACAAAGCCTAGTGCTTTGATAAGGTGCTGTCTCTACTACCTGGGAACCCCAATTCAATCTCAGTTCTAACAACCAAACAATGGAAAATAAACATGGTGTTGACCCAACAGAAGAACTCTGGCAACATGAATAACCAGAGTAGATCAACCCCACCAAGAAATGACAACAAAGATACAAGTGAAGATGCCATGTATAAACAAATGGCAGCAATGTCAGAAATCAAATTCAGAATATTGATTGCAAATAAAATAAATAGAATGGAGGAAAGATAGAAATTGAATTCCAAAGAGTATTTCTAAAGTTGTCTCAAGAAATTAATGACTTCAAAGCCCAAGTCACCAAAGATATGGACATAATGAGAAAAGAGATAGCAGAACTCAAGGAAATGAAAAAGTTAGTTGAGGAGCTCCAAAACAAGGTAAAGTCCCTCAGTAATATAGTTGACAAGGAAGAAGAAAGGATCTCTGAAACTGAAGATAAAGCTTTTGAACATTCCCAAACACTCAAGGAGGCAGACAAATGGAGAGTAAAAACTGATCATTCCCGGAGAGAGTTGTGGGATCACTCCAAAAGATCAAACATTCGTCTTATAGGAATTTCTGAAGGAGAAGATGATCCTAAAGGTACAGATGCTCTACTCCAAGAGATTTTGGAGGAGAATTTCCAAGCATTGCAAGAGATACAGAACTTCAGATAGCAGACAGTTTCAGAATCCCAGCAAGACTCAATCCAAATAAAACATCTAGACACATTGAAATTAACTTTGCCAAAGTTTAAATGAAGGAGAAAATTCTGCAAGCAGCCAGACGTAAGAAAAGCATCACCTACAAAGGGAGAAATATCAGCATGACTGCAGATATCTCAGCCAAAATGTTTCAAGCCAGAAGAAGATGGTCATCAACATTCAGTCTCCTAAAACAAAACAACTTCTAGCCCAGGATCCTGTATCTAACTAAACTGAGTTTCATTTGTGATGGAGAAATCAAATACTTTAATGACATAGACATGTTGAAGAAATTTGCCATAACCAAACCAGCTCTCCAGGATATTTTCAGACCCATCCTCAATAATACCAGTGCAATACTCTACCTCCAAAGTAAACTCACCCAGAAATTTTTGAAGAAAATCCAACTTCCACAGTGGCAAAAGGATTAAAATTGTACAGTGGACATCCAAAAATCATGACACCCAAAATACAATCAGGCTTATCAATTCTCTCAATTAATGTGAATGGTTTAAATTGCCTTCTAAAGAGGCACAGGCTGGCTGACTGGATACATAAACTTAGACCAGATATCTGTTGTATATAAGAATCTCACCTTACCTTAAAGGATAAACATAGACTCAGGGTGAGGGGATGGACTTGTATCTTACAGGCAAATGGAAACCAGAAAAAAGCAGGGGTTGCAATTTTAGTAGCAGATACAATTGGCTTTAAACCAACAAAGATAAAAAAAGATAAGGAAGATCACAACATATTTGTCAGAGGAAATACCCAACATGAAGAGATTTCAATAATTAACATTTATGCACCCTACCAGAATGGTCCTCAATTCATAAAGCAGACCCTAATGGGTATGAACAACTTGATATCTTCCTGCACTATAGTAGTTGGAGATGTTAACACCCCTTTGACAGTTTTGGATAGATTCTCCAAAAAACTAAACAAAGAAATATTAGACTTAAACCTGACCCTAGAATAAATGGACTGTACAGACTTCTACAGAACTTTTCACCCTAATAAACCTGACTATATAATCTTCTCATCAGCCCCGGTCATCCTCTGAAACAGATCGTATCCCAGGACACAACCTCAGAAAATTTAAAAGTGTAGAAATTATTCCTTATATCTTCTCAGACCACCATGGAATAAAAGTTGAACTCAACAGCAATGGGAATCTTCAGACTCAAACAAAGTCATGGAAGCTAAATAATCTTAGGCTGAATGATAGCTGGGTCAAAGATAAGATTAAGAAGGAAATCACCAAATTTTTGGAACAAAATGACAATGAAGACACAAATTATCAATACCTGGGAGATACTGGAAAGGCAGTCCTAAGAGGGAAATTTATAGCTTTGGAAGCCTTCATCAAGAAAACAGAAAGAGAGGAAGCCAACAATTTAATGGATCATCTCAAGCAACTGCAAAAGGAAGAACAGTGCAACGCCAAACCCAGCAGAAGAAAAGAAATAACGAAAATTCGGGCAGAATTAAATGAAATTGAAAACAAAAGAATCATTCAAAAGTTCAACAAAATTAAAAGTTGGTTTCTTGAAAAGATTAATGAAATTGATAAATCTTTGGCCAACCTAACCAGAAACAGAAAAGTAAAATCTTTAATATCATATATCAGAAATGATAAAGGAGAAATAACAACAGACACTTCAGAAAATCAAAAAATCCTCAATGATTGCTACAAAAATCTCTATTTGCAGAAATATGAAAATCTGAAGGAAATGGACCAATACCTGGAAGCACACCGCCTTCTTGGACTCAACCAGAAAGAATTAGAAACCTTGAATAGACCTATATCAAGTACTGAAAAAGCATCAACAATGTGAAACCTCCCTAAAAAGAAAAGTCCAGGAATAGATGGCTTCAAATCTGAATTCTATCAAACCTTTCAAGAGGAACTAGTACCTATATTATACAATGTTTTCCAAAGCATAGAAAAAGGAATACTTCCCAACACATTCTATGAAGCAAATATCACCTTGATCCCCAAACCAGGAAAGGATCCAACAAAGAAAGAAAATTGTAGACCTATATCATTACTGAATGATAATGCAAAAATGCATTATGAAAATATGCAAAAATATTCAATAAGATGTTAGCAAATAGAATTCAACAATGTGTCACAAAAATTATACACCATGATCAAGTTGGTTTTATTCCAGGGTTACAGGTTTGATTTAACATACGCAAATCTATAAATATAATACATCACATCAATAAAATAAAAAACAAAAACCTACTCCTTTGTGGCTCAAAGGAGTAGGGTGCCAGCCCCATATGCTGGAGGTGGTGGGTTCAAACCCAGCCCCGGCCCAAAACTGCAAATAAAATAAAATAAAACCATATGATTCTCTCAATTGATGCAGAAAAAGCCTTAGATAATATCTAGCATCCTTTCATATCAGAATTCTTAAGAAAATACATTTCTTAAACTAATAGAGGCCATTTACAGCAAACCCAAGGTCAATATCATATTGAATGTTATAAAATTGAAAACATTTCCACTCAAATCAGGAATGAAGCAAGGATGCCCACTGTCTCCACTGCTATTCAACATAGTAATGGGAGTCTCAGCCATCACAATCAGGCAAGAGAAGGTGATCATGTGTATCCAAATAGGGTCAGAAGAGGTCAAACTCTCACTCTTTGCTGATGATATGATCCTATACCTGGAAAATCTCAGGGACTCAACTTCAAAACTCTTAGAGGTGATCAAGGAATACAGCAACGTCTCAGGACAGAAAATCAATACTTACAAGTCAGTAACTTTTATATACACCAACAATAGTCAAGCTGAAAAAACATTCAAGGACTCTATTCCTTTTATAATAGTGCCAAAGAAGATGAAATATTGGGGATTTTACCTAATAAAGGACATGAAAGACCTCTATAAAGAGAACTATGAAACTCTGAGAAAAGAAATAGTTGAAGATGTTAGCAAATGGAAAAAACATACCATGTTCATGGCTGGGAAGAATCAACATTGTTAAAATGTCCATACTACCCAAAGCAATTTACAGATTTAATGCAATCCCTATTAAAGCACCACTGTTGTACTTTTAAAACCTTGAAAATGTAGTACTTCAGTGCTCACTTTGGCAGCACATATACTAAAATTGGAATGATACAGAGATTAGCATGGCCCCTGCGCAAGGATGACATGCAAATTTGTGAAGTGTTCCATAAAAAAAAAAAGTACTCATTTTTTATGGAATCAGAAAAAACCTCGAATAGCAAATACATTACTCAGAAATAAGAACAAATCAGGAGGTATCACATTACCAGACTTCAAGCTATACTTTAAATCTATAGTGATCAAAACAGCATGGTACTGGCACAAAAACAGAGCAGTAGATTTATGGAACAGAATAGAGAGCCAAGAGATGAATCCTGCTACTTATCACCAATTGATCTTTGACAAGCCTCTCAAGAATATTCAGTGGGGGAAAGACTCCCTATTTAACAAATGGTGCTGTGTGAACTGGATGGCAGCCTGTAGAAGACTGAAACTGAACCCCCACCTTTCACCATTATCAAAAATTGATTCTCACTGGATAAAAGAACTAAACTTAAGACAAAAATATGAGAAGAGAGTGGAGGGAAAACACCTGAAGAAATCTGCCTGGGAGAATATTTTATGAGGAGGACCCCCCCTGGGCAATTGAAGTAACACCAAAAATACATTACTGGGATCTGATCAAACTAAAAAGTTTTTGTACAGCCAAGAGCACAGTAAGTAAAGCAAACAGACAACCTTCAGAATGGGAGAAAATTTTTGCAGGTTATGTTTCTGACAAAGGTCTGATAACTAGAACCTACAGAGAACTCAAACTCAATAAGAAAATAATAAATAACCCTATTTCTATGTGGGCAAGGGACTTGAACAGAAACTTCTCAGATGAAGACAGGTGCATGGCCTACAAACACATGAAAAAATGCTCATCATCCTTAATCATCAGAGAAATGAAAATCAAAACTACTTTGTAATATCATCTAACTCCAGTAAGATTAGCCCACATCACAAAATCCCAAAAGTACAGATGTTGGTGAAGATGCGGAGAGAAGGGAATGCTTCTACATTGCTGGTGGGAATGCAAGCTAATTTGACCTTTTTGGAAAGAAGTTTGGAGAACACTCAAGGAACTATAAGTAGACCTACCATTCGATCCTGCAATTCCTCTACTAGGTATATACCTAGATGATCAAAAATTATTTTACAACAAAGTAAACATTTGTACCAGAGTATTTATTGCAGCCCGATTCATAATAGCCAAGACATGGAAACAGCCCAAGTGCCCATTGACCCATGAATGGATTAACAAATTGTGGTCTATGTACACCATGGAATACTATGCAGCCATAAGAAAAGAAGGAGACTTCATATATTTTATGTTTACCTGGATGGAGCTGGAACATATTCTTCTTAGTAAAGTATCTCAAGAATGGAAAAAAATGTATGCAGTGTATTCAATACTACTATGAAATCAAAATATAACCATCTATACACTCATACAAATGACAAAACATAACTATAGTCCAGAAAGTAGAAGGGAAGAGGAGAGAGGGGTGAGAGGAGGGGACATATGGGGGAAGAGGGGCTATTTGGGGGGACCTCACCTAATGCACATGATGCAATGGTACATTTCAAAACTATTAGGAAATGAGTATAATTGTGATTGATGTGTTACTTAGTTCAATGTAAGCATTTCACATTGTATATTGAAGCAGTACCATGAACCCCATAAATGCATCAATGCACAAAGTTATGATTTAAAAAATTAAATTAAATAGTCTCTGGGTTAATGTGGTATTTAATGTTTTTCTAATGTCAATTGACCACACTCTTTCTCATGAATCCCTTGATATGCTATTCCACATTAATATATTTTATAACACTGAAACATCTTAAAAACATTTATTTCTAAGATAAACCCTATTTAGTAGTTGTAAATTATTCAGCTGACGTGATCTCTCTTCATTTCCTTTTTATAGAATATTTTCACGTACACAAATGAAAATATTCATTTTATACTAATCTTTTCAAGTTTTGATGTTAAGATGATACTATATCTAGGACATGAATTATTGAGTTTTTTGTCTATTCCTTTACTTCAAAGTATTTATTATTTCAGAAAAGTTAAAAATGTATAAATTTTTACAAAAACTAAATATTTGGACTTAAAAAGCTCTCTGAGAAAAATTATTTCATAAACTTTATTTTTTTATTTTAACTACTTCAATAAAAATTTCTGGCCAACAAATAATTATATCTCACTTCAGAAAATTTAGAAACTTGAGAGAAATGAAGTAAAGTCAAGTAAGTTCATTAATTCTGTCTCTCTAATCTCTCATCTATTTTTCTTTTCTACCTCTATGTCTGTTTATATGACTTGATGCTGTAGTTTATATAAAATTTTGTGATTTATTATATATACTGTCATTAAAATTATTATTGACACTTGAGTTTATATTGGAATTTATAACATTTATTCTAATTTAAATCTAATATTTGAAATATTTCAAAAATTTTATTTCTTAAAATTTTGTATCATTATAATCCTAATTACATGTTTTTAATTATAATTTTAAGACTTTGAGAAGTTACTTTTTATTAATGGTCAGTTATTATCATTTCTCGGACCCTATCTTTGTCCTTTTCTCTACGTATATGGTTTTGGTGTAGCTTCTACAAGGCATCAAATTATTATAATACACCTAGATAGAAATTGATTTCCACTTATGTTGCCTGATATGATAAACATATTCAAACTGCATGTTCAAGTTCTGTTTTTTTCTGTCTTGGAGACATTGCTAAAGTATATAACATAAATAATTAAAAAACCAACAAATTGGTATATGTGGTCTTTTTCTTTTGCTTCCTTTCATAGAAATTGTAATTAATCAATTATTTCTAGAATAATTAAGAGATTTAGCATAATATTCCACAGAGTTGATAATTACATTCTTGAGGAAACAGGGAAATTTTCTAATGTTTCCTTCATTTCTAAATTTCTGATCTCATCTTAGTTCCTTGGCGATTATTTTATTTCTTCTGAGCTATGGGATTTCTTCATCACACCCATTTCCTAATGATAAAGTATTTGAACTGATTTTCAACCATTTCACTGACCATGCAAATACTGTTAGAATCCTTATTTATATATAGAATTGGAGAGCAATGCCCAATCCTAGTGCTGCCTCAGATTCCTAACTGGAAATTATCTCTTCTGTCACCCCTCTTCCTCTTCTTGGCAAGGTTTTAGGTTATGGTAGAACACTCAAAGATCATCTGTAGTCTTATTTAATTAAATGAATTTTATGCTACATATGAAAACACAAGTCTTGCAAATAATGTGAGAAAACCTGTTTCTTGTTATGCTATTTTTGCCTTTAAAAGTTTTAGCCTTTCGATGGATTAAGAAAGGCAGGTACTGAGAGTGTGAGGTTGAGGAGGCGGACCTTTTAGCAGTAGTGTTTCTTGTTCTGCAGGAATTTCTGATTGGAGCCAACTTCTCTTCAATCCCAGGATACAGAGTGGAGGAGGGTCTAGCACATTCTGGCCACGACTCTTTGTTACTGGTTATTCTTCCCTGTCATCAAAAGAAAAGTTTGTTTGAAAATATAATTTCTCAATTGAAATTATATTTTAATGTAAAGGTACAAAGCTTTATAAATGTTTTCCTTTTTTTATTATTGCTGATGGCTATTATACTATTAAAAATACTAATGTCTTTTTCTGTCTCCATAAATACTTTAATACAAAATTGGGAAGAATAAATTACAGAAAGTTAGCTTGATATCATCTTCATTTGGATTTTCACCTTATATAGAAGCAAAAATTTGAGCCAAGAGAGGAATGGGAGAAAATGAGGTTATTTCTGGGAAATGGACAGATCCTAGTTATTTTGGATTCTTTAACAATTTCACCTAAAATCCAGCATTAAGAAGCTATATTGAATGAAAATTTGACGACAGTGGATAGGACTAATGAATCAGGGACTTATGAAGCATGTTGGTATGGTTCAGCTGAGATGGGATTCAGGGCAGCACTACAGCAAGGTATTTATCATAGTGTGGATAACTTAAGAGAACAAACTGCACAATAGGTACTTGTTAGAACCAAATTGCTTGTCCACGTTTGATTAATTTACTGATATGTTACTTAACAACCCTGTGCCTCAGTTTCCTCAGAATTGAGAGTGCATATTGGATGTCCTTCACAGAGTTTGTAATTGTACCAATAATAAGAGCTCAGTAAATTTAAGCCATTATTATTACTAACATTAATTTCTCAAAAGTTAGCACACTATAAAAAATAATTGGAAAGGTATAGCAACCCCCTTGAATACAAAGCTTTCCACCCAACATGTGTGGTAAGCTTGCATTTGCATCTTTCCTGCTCAGCCAGCTAGGATGGGTGGGAAAAGGTCATTTCTGGTCTATTTAAATAAAATTGTATTTGATGGATGTTTATTTTTTCTCTGAAATTCTGAAAAACATCTTGTTTTTACAAGTATTTCACAAGTTTTTATAAGTATTTCGCTCTACTTGAGAACCATTGTTTTTTCTGCTTTTTGTGTGTGTGAACGTAAGAGCTGTGATTTCTCTCTTCTGATGAGAGTGTTTTCACTTGTGTATTTTTCATTTATTTATGAGGGTAAGACAAACAAGACAGTATTAGTATTATATATCATTTGTTTAATTATTTATAATAAGCAACTGAAAGGTATGTACGTGAACATGATTTTCTTATTAGAGGCAAATTGTAAGCTTTCCTAGTAAAATTAT
Source organism: Arctocebus calabarensis (assembly GCA_963573935.1). Classification (NCBI taxonomy): domain Eukaryota; kingdom Metazoa; phylum Chordata; class Mammalia; order Primates; family Lorisidae; genus Arctocebus; species Arctocebus calabarensis. The sequence continues at coordinate 10,426 of CAUYON010110771.1, read as the reverse complement.
GTGCCCTCTTGGACAACTGTGAAAATAACAAAGACATAATTTTGGAACTTCCCTCAGCATTTCATTACTTGGAGAGATTAGTAAATATTACAGATGAGGACACATCTGCCTTATAATGTCAAAAATTTCTCTTACTTGGTAGAATCCTGATCCCTCGGCCCAATCCAGGAATTACAGTTATTTGTTCATATGTTAAAAGAACACTTGTGTCTTTTGCAATTTAAAATGAGAGAATCTAATTCATTACCACAAGAAATGTAGCTGTTTATGCATAGGAAAACTGTATGTCAAATGTCTCCAGAGCACAGTGTAATCTGTGAAAAGCACCTAATTCTCAGGGAAGAGAAGCTATATTTTTATTAATAGCAAGACTATTAACACTAAAAAATTTCAGCATTCAAGTATTCATCATTTGGCAGGCACTGCCTTCCTAGATCATTTGGTCTTCATGATAATGATATAAGTATTATTGTTGTTTTTTCAATTTACAAAGGATGAGACTCAACATCTTGCTAGAGCATGCAGGCAGTAAGTGGACTGCTGCACTATTCGATTCAGAGCTGGGGTACAAAAGCACTACCCACAACTTGCTAATAATCAAGTATGTAAACAGCTTTAATCACAGAAGGGACTCCTTGAAAATGATGGAATATGAAAAGATACTACCACTGCTGTGGAAGAAAGATATTCCTCTTCTCTCTAATTCAGAAGTACCAAAGTAGGAGAAACAGTCATCTTAATCAGAGGACGATAAGGACAAAAATAAAAACATTTGATAGTAGTAAAATGTCATTTGGTTCTGTGACAAGACTAGTAATAAGTTACTTTATAAGCAAAAGTGATTTCGATTGATGGAGATGAATAAATAAAACATCTTTAGTGATGCAGAATTTATATACAATATTATTTACCAACTTGATGAGTTTTGAATATGCACAGACATACTGAAAACACATTCAGCCATGCCTCACATATAGAATATTTCTACTCCCTTAAAACTTAGCTTATCCTTTTGCACTAAATCATGTCCCCTAACATCTCACCTTCAACTATCAGCAATCTGCGTCGTCTGTGTGCTACCTTTCCTTTCTCTGGAACGGTGTATGGATGGGATTCTACAGCAGGCAGCTATTCCTGTCTGGCTATTTTCCCTTCACATGATGCTTGGGTGTGTGTCACTCTGTGCAGCAGGAGCCTGTGTCCTTTTGTTACTGAGAAGCATTTTCTCATAAAACATATACATGGATTTACTTACCCATTCACAAGTTGATGGACATTGGATTGTTTACAGTATTGGGTTATTATCAGTGAAGTTACTACTTGTGCTGAGTACACCTTTTGTGTGGGAATAGGTTTTTATCTTTATTGGATAAACTAGGAATAAGATTTCTTATTCATAAAGAAATTATGAATTTCTAAAGGAAACTGCTAAGTTGTTTTGCCAAAGAAGATGTGCTATGTTGTTGTATTCTCACCACCAATGATATTTGAGAGAAAGAGTTTCCCTAACATTTGATATTGTCTAATTTTTTTTTTTTTTGAGACAGGGCCTTACTGTTTCACCTGGGCAAGAGTACAGTGACATTATTAAAGCTCTCTGCAGCTTCAAACTCCTGCTCAAGTGATCCTCCTGCCTCAGCTGGGACTACAGGGTGCACCACCACATCTAGCTAAAATTTATTTTTACTTTTTGTAGAGATGAAGTCTTGCTATGTTGCCCAGGCTGGTGTTGAACTCTCAGTCTCAGCTGTCCTCCCACCTCAACCTCCTAAAGTGCTAGGATTACATGCATGAACCACCAGGCCTAGCCTATCGAAATTTTTTAGCTGTTTTAAATATGTAGTAATTTCTCATTGTGACTTTAATTTTATTTTGCTAATTATTAATAATAATGTTCAACATATTTTCATCCTTGTCATTTGGAGAATTTTTTTATTAATAGATTTTTGAGATACAAGAAAAGCATATTTTTTTTTATCAAGTATTATAGTTTAATATATTTAGGTCTACTGTTGTTTATGAAGTAATTTTAATTTTATATGGTATAAATCATGGGTCAAGGATTATTTTCTTTTGCTTATAGATATCCAATTACACCAGAACCATTCATTGAAAAACCAACTATCCTTTTCCTATTTAATTGGATTCCTTTGTTTCTGTCTGAACTCTGTATTCTTTCTATTGAACTATACGTCCATCCTTGTAACACTACCACATTCTCCTAGTTCTCATAAATTTATAGCATCTCTAGAAATCAGGAATATATATGCTATAACTTTTTCCTGCTTTTTCAAAGCAGTTTTGGCTATTCAAGTTCCTTCCATTTGCATATAAATTTAAACAAGAGCTCTGCAAGTTTGCAAGAAATAAGCCTATCAGGAATTCAATACTGATTATATAAAATCTATAGTTCAGTTTGGGGAGACTTTCCGTCTTGATGCCACTGAGTTTTCTGATTCATGAACATGCTACCTGTCACTATTCCTCACCTTGTCTTCATTTGCAATGTTACATGGTTTTCATTTACATATCTTATGTGTATCTTCTCACATGTGTTGTTAAATGTTTCATATTTTCATTTTCTACTGCAAATGCTATTTTTTTTCACTTCCAATTCCATTTCTTCATTGTTCTGATATAGAGATATAGAAGCACAGATGAATTTTTTATATTGACCTCATATGCTATGACTTTGCCAAACTCAATTTGTTCATTCTCTTATAGTCACTTTTCTGTATGTGTTAGAATTTTCTTTATAAACAATCATGTCCTTTATGATTAAAGACAGTTTGCTTTCTCTTCCCCAACCCATATGCCTTTTATTTCCTTTGCTTGCCTTCCTACACTGACCATGCCTTCTATTTTAATGAAGAATAGATGTGGTGTGAGTAGACATGTTTTCAGTCTTAGGGGGATATTACTGGGCTTTCCAATAACCAGCAAGGAAGAAAAAAGATTGAACACCCCTTTGGAAAAAAAGCAAGTCTTGATATACATTGGGAAAAGAGAAAAAAAGTTTTGCCTTTTTTTTTTTTTCAAACAAGAGGAAATGAGCATTCCTTAACCAGGGCCTCTGCAGACAGAAAATGCCCAGCTCATGATTACAGCAGATTTCAGAGCATAGATAAACTATTATTGGTGTCATCACTAACAAAAGATGCTATCAGGTTGTACTGAATGAGAGATGAAGGTTTCATAGTCAAGAAACAGAGATCTCATAAAGTTTTTACTATTTCATTTAAGTTCTCTTTGCACGATTGTTCTTATCTTTTGTGAGTCTGATGTCTAAACTGTTTTCATTTCAGAGAAATTTAATATTGAAGCACTGAGTTGAAAGATGTCAAGTTCTGACTAAACTTCCAAATTTAAATCCATCTGGGCTTTTGGTTCCTCATGAGTAAAAACTTCTATAATACCTACCCAGGTGGACCAGAAGCAAGCAGGAATTGTCATCTCAAAAGATATTTAAGTGTTTGGATTTCTCTCTCTCTCATTTACTGGTATATTTTTCTGATATTAAAATATGTCTTAATAAATTCCCCATTTAGATGAAAATTCTTGCATATTTCCTGAATATAAATCAAGTGTAGCATAATAATTAAGTGCCCAAATACCAGAAACAGACTGTTCAAATCACAGCTGCTCCATTTACTAGCTGTGTGATAATGGGCAGGGAATTCTGGATTCTACTCCCTCATAACAGAACCAATCGTGTGTGTGTGTGTGTGTGTGTGTGTGTGTGTGTGTGTGTTTGTGTGTAAGAGAAGCAGAAGACGAAGTGCATTAACATTTTAAACAGTGAGGAATTTTTCTGCACTGGCATTGTAATTGATCCCTTTCTGACACTTGAAATTCTGTAATTTCCATTTTATTGATTATTTCATGTATATTAGAAAGTAAGATATCTTTGAATGTGTCAGTCCCTAGGAAGGTACTAAGTAAATATTTAGTAAAGAAATAGACAAACATAATGTTTTAAACCCACTTTTTCTTTGTCTAGGAAATTTACACAAATTAAGATCCATTCTTCTGACTATAGAATTATCTATTCATAAAGGTTTGCACATTTGTTTCACTTTATTTGCAACCATGGTCATCATAATTTCACAGTTACTGATTGGAAAAAAAATAATAGCAGGTTGGCAATCCACTCTTTCCCTTCCCATGGAAGAGGGTACAGTAGTATCATCATGGAAGGAAAAGAAGAAGGAAGGCAGGGAGGATGTGAAGGGGAGAGAAAGCTTCTGTCTCCCTTGTTGGACTGGCCCTCACGTCCAAGAACCCTTGACCTGTACTGCTCCTCTCTTTTCCTTCTATAAATTTTCAGTTGCCTGAGGGGTTTAGTTCATTGACCCTTTTGCTTTACCAAAAGATCTGGCCTACGGTCCTAGAATAGATGACATTCTGTCCACTCTCCATTTGGAAAACCTGGCAGGTAGGGGAACTGTTTGGATGGTTGGATCAGGACAGGATGGCAGAGTTAAACTATTCTTGGTTCTCTATAAAACCCCAATAATCAAGTAAAACTTTATAGCATTTTCAAGCTAATGCTTACTTCTAGCAAAAGTAACTTCGTGGATTACTTAAATATGGGCTTAGGAATGTTTCCTTGCCTCTTCTTTTCTCTTAGGCCATTCCTGAAGTTGAATTCATGGTATGTACTCCCTTACGCTCTCAACCTTGTCAAATCAATCTCTACACATGGCTATAGCAATGAATTTAAGGACAGCAGGAAAAATCTCTTAAGGAAAGCAAACAGCCTGGACAGGGCAGTAGAGAAATGTTCATAACATATGAAATAACTATAGTGACTTGTTTCTCACCATGCTAAGAAAAAAGGATGCAGCCAGAGAATGGGGGATATACTTTATCTTTAAACCATTGCAAATGCTTAATATTTTAGTTCCTCTCAACAGAAAGCTTATAAAATGGGAATGCCAAAACTGACTTTCTCCTAAACTATGATCAAACAGGGACATATTTTTGTTACGTTAGTAGAAAAAAATTCAAGTATGAATTTGGAATGATTAAACACCAGATCAAGAAGAGAGTCCCTAATGCATTTCACTAGTATTAATATAACAGCTTTCCTCATAAATCTCCTATACTTCTATTTGCTTCTGTAGACAGGCTAAGTCTCCTGCGTTTCATCTCAATGAAGGTTTAATTCATCTCATTTCCGCCTCCATGGGAGAATTTCTGATGGTTGTCTAGCTTTCCTAAAACATCCATTTTAGAACTATAGCCCATATTTTCATTTGACACTTAAAATGCCTACTTTTAAAGGAAACAGTAGGAAAATTTTAGTTTCCTGTAATGTGAATTTGAACTTAGAGAGCATGGAATATTTATGTCAATTACCAAAGGAGAAAACCAATAAGTAAGATTTTAATGTGAGGAAAATTCTCAAAATTTGATAAGCAGGTATATATTAGAGATGAAGAATTTAAACATAAAAACAAGAAAGATAGTGTTTAGTCAATCTAAGAATGTTTTCACTGTGTAGAAGCAAAAAGATAATCTTCATTCTCCTGTGCCTGGGAGTTGTCGTGCTTAACGAGAACAGTAACAAAAGAATATCACTTCATAAACTGGAACAGAATTGATTTTCATTTATGAGTTCTCTCCTAGAAAGCTCTGGGATTTGGAGATGAATTGCACAGGTTAATGTGAAAGCAATTTGCACTGGTCCTAACAAACTCTACAAAGGGAAAGTAAACAAAATAATCACACATGAGATAAACATACAGGAAGGTAACTATATGATAGTGTATATAGTGCCTGTATCTCAATTACCTACACAAAATTTAGTTTTTTTTTTTTAGGTGGAACGCAAACATATTACAAAACATTTTCTAAAATAATTTAAAAGTTTCATTTTTATTCATTAGCCAATTTATTTCACTTTCATTAGAATTATTATTCATTTCTGTCTTTAATAATCAAATGTTTACAAAAATAATAGTAACATAAAAAAGCAATACTAATCTAATTTTGTCAAAATATCTGTATAGTTAACTTAATTTGTCAGCTTTTAGTTCACTTTTATTCTGGTGCTAGAGTAAATTAACAACTAAGGGCACAGTAGAATCTTATTGAGATGGTTTAAATGTGGGTATACTTTAATTAATGCTGGATTTCATCATATATGAAAATACATGGTTTCATAAGGTCTTAATGTCTCTTCTTTTTTTAATTGCCCAAAGAGGAGAAAAACATCTTGGGCTTGGTCAAAATCATGATGTCTGTACCATTTCTTGGACCTCATTGCTTCCTTCCTTGTTTCTCTGTTGGTGAATTTCAAAGTGATCTACTAAGGACATGTAGGCTATGTAGAACATATCAGACTCCTTGAGCTTTTATTTTGTTAAATCTACAATCTAGGTTGTGAATTTGAAATAGATGACATCAAATGTAGTCTGTCTCCTTAGTCCTATCCTCATGCTCACACTGAGGGCTCACTTCAGTACATTGTGTCTCTTCAGTCATCTCTTTATGCACCTCTCAACTCCAAATTACTAACACTATGATGCAATTTATATTTTTAATTTTCTTTGAAATAGCAACTTCCAAGCATATAATTTTATATTTTGCATTATATAAGCATTTTCAAATACTTCTTGGGTAGCAGACAGTGGTTGACAAAAGTAAGGTGAAGTAAAATTGATTTTTATGTTCAGTTATTAGATCAGACAAAGGATGGGTATACTTTATTCTAAATTTGATAAATTTTTGTTAAGGATTTTAAATTTTATTTCTGATTGACCAATAATAAGTATATATCTGAGGTACCATGTGATGTTTTTATGTATGTCTAAATATGTAATGATTAAATAAGACTAATTAGCAAATTCATTATCTCAAATTTTTTATGTTGAAAACATTTGATATCTACCTTTTAAGTAAATTTGAAATATAAAATGAATTACTAAATTTGTTGCAGCCACCATTCTGAAGAATGGAGCACTAATACTCATTTCTCCTTTCTGACTAATATTTTGTACCTTTTAATCAATCTCTCTCTTCTCTCCATGTATCACCAGAAGATGCATACGAGGTGATCTCTTACATATAGAAAGTGTATTAAGGCATTTTTTTTTCTGTTTTATTGTTTGTGATTCATTGAGGGTACAAAGAATTAGGTTACACTGATTGCGTTTGTTAGATAAAGTCCCTCTTATAATTGTGTCCTTCCCCAATGAGGTATGCCATCCACCATGACCCCCATCCTTCCTCCTCTCTTCCATCCCTCATTCCCCTACCACACCCCTTATATTAGATAATCCACTGCTTCATATTAGAATTGAGTACATTGGATTCGTGCTTCTCTATTCTTGTGATGCTTTACTAAGAAGAATGTGTTCCACCTCCATCTAAGTTAATACAAAAGATGTAAAGTATCTATCTTTTTTAATGGCTGAATAGTATTCCATGATATGCATATACCAAAGCTTGTTAGTCCATTCCTGGGTTGATAGGCATTTAGGCTGTTTCCACATTTTGGTGATGACAAATTGAGCTGTGATAAACAGTCTATTGTGAATGTCCTTATGATAAAATGATGGTCTAGGTAGATACCTAGTAATGGGATTGCAAATTCAAATGGAGGTCTAAATTGAGTTCTTTGAGGATTCTCCAGACTTCCTTCCAAAAAGGTTGTATTAGTTTGCAGTTCCACCAGCAGTGTAAAAAGTGTTCCTTTCTCTCCACATCAACAACATCATCTGCAGCTTTGATGCTTTAAGATGTGGGTTATTCTCACTGGGGTTAGTTGATGTCTCAGGTGGTTTTGATTTGCATTTCTCTGATGATCAGGGATGAAGAGCACTTTTTCAAATGTTTGCTAGCCATTCATCTGTCTTTGTCAGAGAAGGTTCTGTTCATTTCTCTTGCCTCGAAGTACATGGGATTGTTTATTCTTTTTTTATTGATTAATTTGAGTTCTCTGTAGATTCTGGTTATCAATCCTTTATCAGACTCATATCCCAAAAATACTTTTTCCCATTTTGAAGCTTGTCTTTTGGCTTTACTTGTTTCCTTAGCTGTGCAGAAGATTTTCAGCTTAATTAAGTTCCACTTATTAATTTTTATTATTGTAGTGATGGCTGCGGAAGTCTTTGTCATAAAATCTTTCCCCAATCCAAGATTGTCAAGAGTTTTCCCCAAACTTTATTCCAAGTTTTTTTTATCATTTCATGTCTTAGATTTAAGTCTTTTCTACATCTGAGTAAAGTTTTGTAAGGGGTCAAGTTTCAATCTTGTTTTATTTTTGTTGTTGTTTAGAGAGAGAATCTCATTTTGTCATCCTTGGTAGAGTGCTGGGGAGTCACATCTCACAGCAACCTCCAGCTCATGGGCTTAGGCGATTCTCTAGCCTCAGCCCCTCGAGTAGCTGGGACTACAGTTGCCCGCCACAATGGGGACTACAGGTGGCTGGCTATTTTTTGTTGCAGTTTGGCCTAGGGTGGGTCCAAACCTGCCACCCCCAGTATATGGGGCTGGTGCCCTACTCACTGAGTCACAGAAGCTGCCTGAGTTTCAATCTTTTACATGTAGCTATCCATTTCTCCTAGCACCATTTGTTGAATAAGGATTCTTTTCCCCACTGTATGCTTTTGTTTGGTTTATCAAAGATTAGATGGCAAGAAGAGACTTGTTTCATCTCTTGATTTTCTATTCTGTTCCATATGTCTATGTCTCTATTTTTATGCCAGGACCATGGTATTTAGATTACTGTGGACTTATAATATAGCCTGAATTCTGGTAGGGTGATGTCTTAGCTATGTGGGTGTTTTTTCTGGTTCCATATAAAACAAAGTACTATTTTTTTCCAGTTCTTCAAAATATCATGTTGGTATGTTAATGGAGATTGCATTGAACTTGTAGATTTCTTTGGATGGAATAGACATTTTGACAATGTTGATTCTTCCCAGCCAAGAGCATGGTATGTTCTTCTATTTGTTAGTGTCTTCTGTAATTTCTTTTCTTAGAGTTTCATAACTCTCCTTGAAAAGATCTTTCACCTCTTTTGTTAGGTACATTCCTAAGTATTTCATTTTCTTTGAAGTTACTGTGAAGGTAATTGTGTCCTTGATTTGCTTCTCAACTTGGCTGTTATTGGCATAGGCTACTGATAGGCTTTATAGGTGACTGATTTGTGGACGCTGATTTTATATCCTGAGATGTTACTGTATTTTCTGATGACTTCCTGGAATTTTGTGGTTGAGTCTCTGTGGTTTTCTAAGTATTAGATCATATCATCAGCAAAGAAGGAGAGTTTGACCTTCTCTGCCCCCATTTGGATGCCCTTTATTTCCTTCTCTTGCCTGACTGCATTGGCTAGAACTTACAGCACAATGTTGAATAATAGTGGTAATAGTGGACATCCTTGTCTTGCTCCAGTTCTAAGTGTAAAAGCTTTAAGTTTTACTCAATTTAGTATGAAGTTTGCTGTGGGTTTGTCACAGCTGGCTTCAATCACCTTAAGAAATGTGCCACCTATGCCTATTTTCTTAAGTGTTCTTGTTAGAAAAGGATGCTGAATTTTGTCAAAAGCTTTTTCTATATCTATTGAGAGGGTCATGTGGTCTTTGTTTTTGCTTCTATGAGATGAAGTATTACATTTATGGATTTGCATATGTTAAACCAGACTTGCACCCCTGGATGTAGGGTACTTGATCATGATGTATAATTTTTTAATGTGTAGCAGCAATCTATTAGTTAAGTTTTTGTTGAGTATTTTTGCATCAATGTTAATTAGTGAAATTGGTCTGTAGTTTTCCATTTTGTTTGGGTCCTTTCCTGGTTTTGGAATCAAGGTGATGTTTACTTCATAGAACATTTTGGGAAAGGATCTTTCCTTCTCAATTTTTTGGAATATATTCCCCAATATATGTGCAAGCTCATCTTTGAAGGTTTGATACAATTCTGATATGAAGCCATCTGGTTCTGGGCTTTTGTTGTTGTTGTTGTTGGAAGCTTTCTTTGTTTTTTCAGTAATCTCAGTGTTTGAATTGGTCTGTTTAAGAGATCTATTTCTTCCTGGTTAAGTCTAGGAAGATAGTATGATTCCAGGTATAGGTCCCATTTCCTCCACAGTGTCAAATTTCTGGGCATAAAGAGTCTCTTATATTTCTGTGGTATCAGTTGTAATTGCTCCCTCCCTTTTTTTCTGATTGAGGTTATTAAAAATTTTACTTTTCAATTTTTTGTTATTTTGGCCAATGGTTTATCAATTTTATCTATCTTTTGAAAAAATCAACTTTTGTTCCATTAACTTTCTGAATTTTTTTTTTTTTTTTTTTTTTTGTAGAGACAGAGTCTCACTTTATCGCCCTGGGTAGAGTCCCGTGGCGTCACACTGCTCACAGCAACCTCCAGCTCTTGGGCTTAAGCGATTCTCTTGCCTCAGCCTCCCTAGTAGCTG
>CAUYON010110769.1:0-43739 GCA_963573935.1 Arctocebus calabarensis | reverse complement strand
CGTGGATGTGGAGAAAAGGGAACACTTCTACATTGCTGGTGGGAATGTAAACTAATACATCCATTTTGGAAAGACGTTTGGAGAATACTCAAAGATCTAAAAATAGACTTGCCATTTGACCCTATAATTCCTTTACTGGGTGTATACCCAGATGACCAAAAATCACAGAACAACAAAGATATGTGTACCAGATTGTTATTGCAGCCCTATTCATAATTGCTAAGCTATAGAAGAAGCCCAAGAGCCCATCAATACACGAATGGATTAATAAGTTGAGTAACATTTAAACCAACACCTTCCTCCTAAGCTCGAATTCTCTCCATCTGTGCCCTCCTGCCTGGCGTTCCGTATATACTACTTCCCTGAAACATTCATTGTCTTAGTCACTTTCTCCTGGGCTGGGCTAATTTAAATTTTGCAGCCAAGACAACTGCTGCTGGAGTGTGATTCAGAGAGTTTCAGGGTTTCTCTCAAGTTAAAGACCTCAGAGTGAATTTGGAGAAGAGACAAATGTAGTCTGTCTCCTAAGAGAAAGAGGTAATCAGACTGAGCGGGGCTGGAACCAGGCTAGTCTGCAAGCTACTCTGCCAGCGACAGCCACGGGAGGTCAAGGTTGACAGGAAATCCCAAATGAGAAACTGAAGTGCTCAGCTGCACACCGAGAGGGCTGCCAAGAAATTAATTCCTGAAGGAACAGGCTTCAGAGCAGTGAAAAGCACACAACTTCTGAGAAGGGTGGAAAGACAAGCCCACAGCAGAAGTGGACGTTAGTCCAAGGAGGGAGTGGGAGCCCTGGCTTTGCAACATTGAGGGTGTCCAGCTGGGGGCTCCCTCTGACAACCAGCCACCTCAGCCACCAGCAAGATCAAGTCCGTGGTGATTACATTCATTCAGCTTGAGAAAGGAGTGGTCATGGGGGGGTGAGGGTGGCAGGCACGGTGTGTCCTGTGTCAGAGATGACACATTTAACTTAGGCAAAGCCCTAAGTTAAAATGTGTAATATTAAAATGCAGAAATGCTAGGTCTTTGAAAAATAAATCTGAAGTCATCTTTAGGACAGTCAAAAAGGCAAAATGGATGTTTAAGTTCATTGCTTTTGCAAAAGCAATGGACACTCACAATTTTACGTTCCTAAAAGGGAGCCAGGAATTCATGCTGTCTTTAAATTAGGATAATCATTTCAAAGCTTCCCCTGTTATTGCCAAGTTGGTGCTGAAGGAGATTGGTAATTTTGTCCGGGGCTGGAGGGGGGGGTGGGGGAAGCTACAGAGAACTGGAGGTTAAGCAAGCAATTAATCCAATATTGACAGTGGGGTTTGCTGCTAGACAGACAGCTTGTGTGGGATCGGGCTCCCAGCTGCCTGGCAATTCCACCTCACTGGGAGCCATTTTTGGACGAGGAAGAGAAGTCAGAGAGGTACAAAAGATAAGTGTTTGTCAGCAGGGAGGATGGTCGTGAGGAGAGTGCAGAAAATTGGAAGGCGAATGATAGGGAGATTGTCTTAAAGCTGCATTTGCACAAGCAGCTCAACTTCCTTGGCTTGTATGCATGTGGCTTAAAGGGCTGACAGAGAAGGAGAGCAGCTGGCTTCTTCCCAGCATGGAGTGACTGTGAGTAAGTTACCTGCCTCACTTCCCTAAGCCTCAGAGATCTGTCCATATTCATTGAAAATCTGCTATGAGCTGAGGATTGTTGCTCTAGACCAATGGTTCTCAACCTTCCAAATGCCACGGTCCTTTAATACAGGTTGAGAACCGTTGCTCTAGACACTGAAGCAGCAGTGGTGAAGCAGGCAGGCTCTCAGGCAAGGCTTACATTCAAGTGGGAATGAGAGACAAAACCCAAAGTATACACTCGCGTCCAGCTGGACTTCAAAACTGGATATGGGTCTAAGGAGTGATAGGGGGCGAAGACGGAAAAAGCTCTTTCAGAAAGACTAGGTCAAAAAAGTTTTCTCAGAGGAGAAAATATCTGAGCACAGAACTCAGTACAGGGAGGGCGGCTCGCCCTGGGCACTACTGACAAGGAGTGGGAAAATTCTGTTGTGGGGGCCATCCTATGCAATGTAGCATCCCTGGCCTCTACCCATTGGAAACTATCAGCACCCCCTACACCAGATGTGACGAGCAGAGTTGTCTCCAGATGTTGCCCAGTGTCCCCTGTGGGGCCATCCAGTTGAAAGCCACTGGGACAGAGTGAGAGAGCAACGTGTCTGTGTGAGGAGGAATCTTGCGGGAAGAAGGGAGGGCTAGAGGAAAGGCTGGTAAGCAGGTGGGAATAAGCCAGTGTTGGGGAGAACAGAAAGTTTAGCGTAGCTAGATTACAAAAAAAAATGGTCGAAGGTGAAGTCAGAGTATGAGGGGCCCGATCATGTAGCACCTTATGGATAACGATGAGGGGTTTGGAATTGGAGTCGCAAGAGCAGCTATTGGAAGGTTGGGGACAGGAAAGGGATTTGACCTGATCTTCATCTCAAAAAACTCACTCTGGCCACTGCAGAGAAATGTGACCACCAGGGTAGAACAGAAGCCACAGCACCTGTTAGGAGGCCTGTCCTGGAATGCCAGTGAGAGATGCTGGTGCCAAAGACCATGGTGTTAGCAATGGGATACGGAGTTATGTTTCAATGGAAGAACTGAGAGGATTCGATGATGTATCAAATGGGAGAAATAAGGGGAATAGAAGCCAGGGAAGTATGTAAGCAGGGCGTAAATAACCAGGTGGGGCTCCCACCGTCAAAGGGGACTAGGGAAAACCTGGCAAGAGGTGTGGGTGGAGGAATGTCCAACAGGACAAGAAGAAGAGGAGAGATTTGGACACACCTGGACAATCACTGCATAAAATAATTTTCTTTACAAAGGTTTATGGATGGTTCATTTAAATTAAGCATTTCCCTCACAAATTTCAATGAAGATGAATTTAGGTAGAGAGTTTTCACTATGTCATTCACCAATACCTTTCTGCTCCTGATATTTTCACACTAAAATGGGAGAGTTGATTGGAGGAATTATTTGAGTATCTGGGATCCATCAACAGTGAAGATCTTATTTAATCCTCACAACTCTCCCTCTGTTTATGTGTTAGGCAATAAATCAGTGGCAGAGTTAATTAGAACCAATCTCCTTATAATACTTTTCTCTACACTTTCTTACATTCCAAAAAAAAGTTACACTTCAGGGAGGAGGATTACAGACTTTGAGCTGTTGACTACAGAAAAAAGTGATTTTAGGGAGTTTAAGGGGAACATTTATATATAGAACTGAGCTCACTGTTGCTGAGCAGAGGAACTGCTTTTGGTCATTAATTAAATAACCCCTTGCTGTCTCACCATGGAGCATGTGGCACGCATGTTCCATGTGCAAAGTACCTCCATCCTGAGTGGGCGGCTGCCTTTCGGAGGATCTACCTCTGCAACTTCAGGGTTTTGCTTCTTATTTGAAATAGTTTTTTGCTCTGTCCTAACAGTCTTAATCCATCTGGCACATCTCTTCTGATTATTAGCACATGGAACCTTACTCTTAGATTCTGAGAAACAGAGATTAGCAAACTTTTTACATAATAGGGCTAGATAGTAAACATTTTTTTATTTCATATTAATATGAGGGTACAAATGATTAGGTTATCTTGTTTGTATTTGTTAGGTAAAGTTCAAGTTGTAGTTGAGCTCTTCACCGAGGGATTACACTATATACCCTTACCTCGTGCACATTAGGTAAAAGTTTACCATTCCCTCTCTCCTCCCCTCTCCTCACTTCCTCCTACCTGCCTACCTACCACTTGAATTTAATTTTGTTTTCCTTTCATATGGGGGTGTAGTTTTTTATCTATTGCACACATTGGATATTTGCTTTTCCATTGATTGACTTTACTAAGAAGAATGTTCTTCAACTCCATCCAGCTTAATACAAAAGATGTTAAAGTCTCCATCTTTTTGTGACTGAATAGTATTCTATGGTATACAACAACTAAAGCATACAGACAACCTTTGGAATGCTATAAATCTGACAAAGGGCTGATAACTAGAATATTTTTTACTTTGCAGGCCCTACAGTCTTTGAGGCTAGGCATGGTGGATCCTGCCTGTAATCCTAGTACTCTGGCCGCAGTGGGAGGATCCCTTGAGCTTAGGAGTTCAAGACTAGCCTGAGCTACTTGGGAGGCTGAGGCAGGAGGAGTGCTTGAATCCAGGAGTTTGAGGTTGGTGTGAGCCAGGCTGATACCACTGCACTCTACCTTGGGCAACAGAGTGAGACTATCTCAAAAAAAAAAAAAAAACTTAGTTCTGCTGTTGTAAGGCAAAAACAACCATAGATAATGTGTAAAGAAATGAATGTGATTATGTTTCAATAAAACTTTGTATAAAAACTAGCCATGGGTAGGAATTGGCCCGTGGGCTGTAGTTTACTAGTCTCTCCTCTGGAGTATTAATGCCTTTCAGGTAATACTCAAGTCTTTGTAGAATGACTGCCATGCACACAATATAGCTTATATTAAGTCAATCATTAAGAATATAGCCTCCATGATATATGTATGTATGTATATACACACCACCATTTATTTATCCATTCATGAGTTGATGAGCACTTGGGTTGTTTCCACACCTTTGCAATTGTGAATTAAGCTGCTATAAACATACAAGTGTAAATGTCCTTACAGTAAAATGATTTTTTTAATTCTGGGTAGATACCTAGTAATGGGATTGTAGGATCAAATGGAAGCCTACTTTTAGCTCTTTGATGATGTATACCATGGAATGCTATCCAGCCATAAAAAGATGAGAGTTACCTGGATGGGGTTGCAGAACATTCTCCTTAGTAAAGTATCTCAAGAATGGAAAAACAAGCATCCCAGGTACTCAATACTAATTTGAAACTAGTAGATGAACAATGTAGGCCCACCTGAGAGAAAAAACACAGTTAAATTCAAGAAAGGGGGAGAGGTTCAGTAAACTCCTACTTAATGGATACAACGTAGACGTATATGGCACACCTCCTAGGTGAAGGACTCAAATACAACTCAGACTTTTCCTAACAAACTCAAACTATGCAATCTAATCATATGTACCCTTCTATTAATCTGAAATAAAAAATAAATAAATAATAAATGCCTGTTAAACAAAAATAAATAAATAAAAATATTTATTCAAAGCTAAAAATACAGAAAAAGAATATAGCCTACAAATCCACTGAAAGTCTATGGCAATACATATAGACAGAACTGTAATAATTTTTCCTTTCAAGTTTCATGTTAGAAATTTAGGCATTTAAAATTCCAACAGAAAGCCAGGTGCAGTGGCTCACACCTCTAACCCTAGCTCTCTGTGAGGCTAAGGCAGGTGGATCACTTGAGCTCAGGAGTTGAGACCAACCTGAGCAAAAGCCAGACTCTGTCTCCAAAAAAGAAGCCCAGCTTTGTGGTGGGTGCCTATAGACCTAGCTACTCAGGAGATTGAGGCATGAAGATTGCTCAAGGTCAAGACCTTTAGGTTGCCGTGAGTTATGATGCCATGGCACTCTTCCAAGGGCAACAAAGTGAGATTCTGTCTTAAAATAAATCAATAAAATAAAATTCTAAATGAAGGAAGGTATGGGAATGTATCAAATACTCATTTTGCTACAATAAGTACGTAAAACAAATCACCCAAAAATGTTGTAGCCTACAACAACCAGTTACCATTCTCTGAAGTCTGTGGATCCCTGGATAGTTCTCCTGATCTGGACTTGTTTGCTGATCTTGACTGGGCTTGCTCATGTGTTTTGTAGTCAGCTGGCTGGTTCACTAGTGCTGCATGGTATCAGATAGCCTTGACTGAGGATGGGGTTCTGCTCTACATGGGCTCTCATCTCCAAGAACATGAGTCAGGGCTAGTTTTCACAACACAGCTGCAATCCAAGAGTTAGCAAGAACATCTATGCAAGAGAGCAAGTAAAGGGTGCAAAGCCTGTCTTGAGACTTAGGCTCAGAACAATTATGCTATCATTTCCACTGCATTCTTTTGGCTAAAGCAAGTCATAAGGCTAGTCGAGAATCATAATCATCTTCAAACAGCACTCTGAAAGTTCATGGCAAAGGAATGAATACAGAGAGGCCATTAATTGGGGTCATCAATGTAGTTGGTCTACCACCACAGCAGGCTATTCCAACAGCAGCTCATTACTGGCATGGTTTCTCAGGAATACCACTTAAGCAGAAGAAAGTTGAGAGGATTGATTGACTGACTCAGATTCTTTGAAAAACCTGTGTTCCCATATATTGAATTTTTAGATTAACTGGAAGATGGCATTGTTCATCTCCCTGTATTTAACCATGCTTAAAAGAAATGCTTTATAAAATTAAGGGTGATTGCCATAGGATATGCTTATGCACCCATGTTAGAACTTAACAGAGAAAAAAGGCCTTAAGAAGTAAAATGGATGCAGGGTGCAGCAGCTCTCCTCTGTAATCCTAGCACTTTGAGAGGCTGAGTTGGGAGGATGGCTTTAGGCCAGGTGTTTGAGATTGCTGTGAGCTGTGATGATGCCACTGAACTCCAGCCCAGGCAAGAGAGCAAGACTCTGCCTTAAAAAAAATAAAAAAGTAAAATGGCACTAAAATACTTCAGTTGTATGGACAAAACAAAAGAGGAATAAACAAAAAACAAAAGCCCATCAGGAAACAAAACACACAGCACTGTAGTCCCCACCTCCATCCAGACAGCCTCCCTTAGGCACTGGTTGCTTATTATTGACCACCTGAGCAGTTTGGACACAACAGTTTGGACAGAGATGTGGCTGAGCTTCTTCAGAAGGGGCCAGAGAGTAGCCAGGGACCAGGAGAGTGCTGTTCTTCTCTCAGCTAGGCCTCCTTTACTTTTTTCTCTGCAAATTGGCTTTTTCATTTTCTTGTGGAAAATATGTGGTGAAAATGGCTGTCTCGTTGTTCCTATGTTTTGTTTTTTTTTCCTATGTTTTATTTTTATTAGCTGGGACTGAACTAGACTATCAAAGTCCTAACTCCATGTCCCTGAGAGATTGGATTTTACTGGTCCAGCTTGGGTCACACAGCCACTGTGGACCAATCATGTCTGGCCAGCATCAGAGACTACAGCATTCCCCAGACCTGTTCTTTGTGGATGAAGGGGGCACTTAAGGGGTGGTTGGGAATTACATAGACATACCCCAAAAGAGCTTATGGTGATAATTCTCTTGAGTTTTAGAAATAGATTTCAATAAGAAGAAGGAAAAGAGAAGGTCAGTTTGGAGATATCCTAAAAAAAGGCAATTATTCAAACTCTTAATTCTGGGAAGTCCTTCAATTCTGATGTTCTCCTACTCATTAGGAACACACTGAGAAAAGACGACCAAGAGTTTACTAGAAATCCTAATTTAGGGAGCCCCAGCAGCAGCCTCTGAGTCAAGGATTTAGGGGCAAATTGCTTATTGGAGAAGTGATCTCCTACATGACCGTTCAGGAGTGAGGAAGTTAGAAGGGAATGAAAGGAACCAACAAATGGTGAGTTAACATACAAATTACCGCCACAGGCAAGGGCCCTTAGCTCTGTTGGCGAACACTGAGAAACAATGTAGGTGAGGGGTGTCCAATCTTTTGGCTTTTCTGGGCCACTTATCTTGGACCACACATTAAATACACATTAAATGTAGACCAACTACATTGATCACCCCAATAACAAAATGTGGTGAGCAAACAAAAAAGGTCCATGCATAATTTTTGTGATATCCATGACCACAGATAAGCAAAAATGTCCTCATATAATAATTCTCATTATGCAGCAGCCGGTTCAGAGAGTCTTTTAAAATTGTTGAGCAGGTCCCAAGTTTTTGATCACTAGATGTACCTTATAAGTAATAAAACATCATTTTAAAAAATTGTATTATAAAAGTAAAAGTGGGCAACATAAAACTAGCGAGACATTTAACACTGTATATGAGAACCTAATGCATCAACATCTGGTTCAATGGAAGTAGTTGCAATTCTCAGTGAGTTCTCAAGGTGCTTATCAGATATTTTGGTTGTAATTTTACACTTAATGTACTTCATTCTTGAAAATAGTTGCTCACAAATGTACGTGCTGCCAAAAAGCGATGACTTGAGTAAGGCATGATTGTGAAGCCAGGGATATTTGTGTCTGGGAAGACAGGACATAGAAAAGTTCAGTAAAGAGCATGTTGCCTTGAAGACCCATGTTTAACCTGTTTAAATGAGTGGTTAAGTCCACTAAAAATGCTAAATCTCTAAGCCAGTTTCATTGTCAAGTTCTTAAACAAATTTGGTTTTTAATAACATAATCAATTTGATAACATTTCACAAATCATAAAATCTTGTCAACATTTGGTCTTGACTGAGCTACTGTACTTCCAAACAGTAAGTGATGCCTCCATAGTCAGCATCAATACTTGTAAGGAATTCCTGGAACTAGCAATGATTCAATCCCTTGGCCCTTATGAAATTCACATTTTTTATGACAATTTGCATGACGTTATCCAGTTTTAAAGCTTTTGCACCTAAATTTTCTTGATATACTATGCAATGGTGCTTTATCAAACATGAGTTTGGGGTGGCAATTGCATCATCTTCTATTGATTTTACAAGCCCCTCTCTTTGACCTTCCATTGCCAGAGCATCATCAGTAACTATGTCAGATGTGTTGACAATGAGCAAAGAAAATTGCTTTAACATATTTTTTACTGCTTCCTATAAATCTCTTGATTTAGTTGTGTCTTTTTTTTTTTAATTGTTGGGGATTCATTGAGGGTACAAGAAACCATATTACATTGATTGCATTTGTTGGGTAAAGTCCCTCTTACAATTGTGTTTTGCCCCCAAAAGTTGTGGCACACACCAAGACCCCACCCCCTCACTCCTTCCCTCTCTCTGCTCTTCCTTTCCCCACCCTTCTCTCATTCTTTCTCTCTCTCCTCTTCCTTTCCCCACCCCTCCCTCATTCTTTCTCTCTCTGCTCTTCCCTTCCCCCACCCCCACCATGTCAATAATTGTCACTAATTAAGTTGTGTCTTTTAATGACACTTTAAAGAAGCCATTTCTTCAGTGACATTGTATTCATCATCAATACCTCTAATAAAAATGGCAACTTGAGCTGTATTTGTGGCATCAGTGCTGTCATCCATCACCAAAGTATAAAATTTAAAATTAGCAGCTTTACTCTCAAAACTTCTTTCAATAGACTTCCTACTCTTTTCAATTCACCTGTCTAAGGTCTGGTCAAACAAACGGATTTTAGAAATATCTCCTGTTTTTTCAGGACAAATTATATATGCCTTGATTTCCATACATTGCTTAAAAAACTCACCATCAGTAAGAGGTTTTGATTTTTTCTCTTTTGCTATTAAATATACTACCACATAACTAGCTTTTACCATAAAATTTGAGTTGTAACTTTTTACCAAAAAAAAAAAGTTGTTGAGAAGACAGACTTTTTTTCAGTTCTACTACTTTGTACTTAGGACATAATTCTACATAAGCTTTGAATCTGGCAATATGTTTTTGCATATAATGCCTTTTCAAGTTATAGTCTTTGAAAACTTTCATAGATTCCCTACAAATTAAGCCTAACTACTTGGCTCAACAAAAAATTAGTCATCTGTCAACTTTTCATGGAACAATCTTCCTTCATCTGTAATTTTTCTTTTTATGGGTTCTGTTTTCTCTTGAGATGTTGTAGAAGCCAGGCTGGAATTAAAAAAATAATAATAGCTAATGGACTATATTTAATTTTATTATGAAAATTAATTGACAGGAAAATAGAAAGCAGGTTTGAGTCCTTCCACATCTCAGCTGCTGATGCAGGGTGAGGCAGAAGGTGGATTATAAAGGTGATAATGTGAGGAGCCACTGAGGTGTGGAAGTACCCTTGACAATCAAATAAGAATGCTCACCTGACTTCTTAATAACGCTAAATGCCTAATGTTGCGATGGTAGATTGCAATGTTATTGAAAATTGCTGCCTCGCCAAGTCACCATCAATACAGGTAACGTCTGTTGGTGTCAATTTGACTGTCTGTGCTTATAACATACTGGAAGCTGCATACTGCCATAAAACAGAAGCCACAAATGTGTACAAATAGCAAGAGCATAGGAATGTTTATTTAATGTGACATTGCAACATGATGTTGTCATCTACAATGTTCAGCTTCAAGAACCACACAATCAAGTTCCACTCAAAACGTCACCAAAAAACTCAGAATGATTTAGGTTTATGATTTTGTGTCGGGCTGCACTTACAGCCATCCTGGGTTGCATGTGGCCCAGAGGCTATAGGTTGGACACCCTTGATCATATACCCAAGGTCTGCCAATCACAGGTTGAGGGCTGTTGGAATTGCCGGCCTGCTGCTTATATGGGAAGAGCTGGCTCTACCAGTCAGAGAATACTCCTTGGTAGTGAAGTTCAGGTCCTACCAATGGAAGTTGCCCTGAAACAGTTGCTAGCCATACCAGCAATGGGAGTGCGTGTGACAGAATAGGAAGAAGGGGAACATACAGGAAGATAGGTGACAAGATCTGACCTACTTTGCAAAGGCCCACACTAGGAAGAGGCAAGTTGGAAGTAGTGAGACCAGTTAGGAAGTTGTGATGCGAGTCCAGACACAAGATGCTGATGACCTGAGAATGCACGCGTGGTGAGAATGGGGAGAACTAGCTGAAGCTGGAAGAGCTATAGGCCGAGAAGGAAGGGTCCATGGGAGTTACCAGAGAGTTCCTCCACAAGGGTGACTCCAACGTGGCTTTGGGTTTTGTTCATTTGTTTTGCCTCAAATGGGCAGCGTTGTTTTAGGAAAGGAAAAGCGGTCCTGGTCATGCAGCAGCCAACATGTGGCAAGTGCAGGTTGCACAGTCCTCTAAGGCTGGCAGCCTGGGGCAGGTGCGACCCGGAAGGTTAGGTGAGGGTCTGATCGTGAGGGCCACACATTGTCCTGTCATTTCAGGAATGAGTGGGCCACCGGAAGCTTTGGCAGGGAGGAGTGCTAGAGTCAAGTGAGTTTTAAGAGATTATTTTGGCAAATCGTGGAAATTGGGTTGTTAGAGGAAAGCACAGAGGCAAAGGGTTCCAGACACAAGGAAAATATTATCCTGAAAGAATGAGATGATGAGGGTAGACTTATGGCAGGCAGATGCATTGGCACTGGGCACTGGCAATGGAGTGACAAGGCAAGATTTGAGAAGCATTTCAGGATTATAGGGGGACCATCAAAAGAGTGGGTGATTGAATATATTGAAAGAAAGAAGTGAGCCAAAGAAGCCTCTGAGGTTTACCACCAAGTAGACAGGGAGGATGGTGAGGCCCCTCCCTGACCTAAGGGGCACAGGCAGAGGGACAATTCTAAGCCAGATCATGTTCTTTTGGGTTGTGTTTCCAGAAACAATGCAGGACACCCAGTTGCATTTGAGTTTACATTTGATAAGCAACAAGTAATTTTTCAGTGTATGTCCCAAGTATTGCATGGGACATACTTAATCTAAAAATTATTTGTTAAGTAGGGCATGGCGGTTCACATCTGTAATCCTAGCACTTTGGGAAGTCAAGGCAGGAGGATTGCTCAAGCAAACTACAGAAGACTGTAAAGATACACGATGGTGGTTACAATATCAACAGTGATAGTTGTAAAGCAAGAAGGAAGCAAATTCCAAAGGAGTTAGAAGATAGACTGCACAAAAAACAAAGGCTTCTCGAATGTAGGTTGTGGTTTAATGGATAGAATCTCAGCAGAGTCTCCTACACACCCCTTCCTCTTGGCAAAAAAGCAGGGGAAGGGGGAAGGCAAAAGGGGAAGGAGGGAGGAAGACACAGAATGAATGAATGGATATGAACAAGAGAATACGCTATTTCTCTAATTTACTTACTGGGGTTTCACGGGTCATAACATGACATCTTCCATCACTACTAAGAGATTTTAATTTCCCCTGGGATGTTTTTCTCCACATCTCACCATTAAAAGAGAATCTGAAAACAACCATCACAAATGAGGTCTGCATTTTTCCTTTGCTGACCACTACTGCTCATCCCAGGGTCTTTCCTCACACTGAACCACTCAGGCACCAGGAAGGTGAGCAGGATCGGAGCCACTTGTCGGGACTACTAAGTGCCTCATTTGCTTGATTGTAAGAGTTAGAACTCAAAGTGGACTTTTTATCTCCAAAGCACCTTAGATGAAAAGCACCTTATGAAAGTTAAATAATCCTCAGAACACCTGAGGAAGCTCGTGTTATTGTTTAATGCAAGGTAAAGCTTTTGTTGGTGGTTGAAATTTAAATAAAGCCATTTGGTCATGCAAAGTAACCCAATTGAATATGTAACCAAACTAAGGATGACCATAGATGTCACAAAGTGTTCTAGAAGAATCCTATGTGTTATGACCAAGAAATTGAACACAGTGCTTTAGGAGCTGCCTGAAAAATATTATAAGATATTGTTTATTGAGATACTCACTATTTCAAAAAAACATTCAAATCAGCAATTTTAGAGGAATGCAGGCTTATCTAAAATTATGTCTTCTGAAAAATTAAGATGTCAATAGTCTTTGAAATTCTTTTCTCAATTGCAAATCCCCAGAAAACATCATTTTGCTTAGAACAGAGTTTCTCATCCTGGGGAGTATTGATATTCTGGGCCAGATAATTCTCTGTTGTGGGGGTTGTGGTGTCCTGGGCATTATGGGATGTTTATCAGCATCCTTGGCCTCTGCCCACTAGATGCCAGTAACATGCTACCCCTGTTCCCATGTTGTGACAATGAAAATGTCACGAGGGAGTGTAGGATGGACAAAATTGCCTGTGGGTGGGAACCACTGGCTTAGATAAGAGGTCACGGTGTTTCTCTCCAGTATTGCATCTGTCCAGAGAGCCCCTGTGGATTTGTCAAAAACAATTTTTTTTTCTTCCTTGAGTCCCTCACTACTCTTTGCTCCAAATGAATGAAGAATTCTAGATTTTACCATGACATAAGGGGACTTGGGTGAGCATGAACACAGAGGGTTCTTTAAAGATGCATAGAATGGTGGATGTTGCCCTTTGGTAACTAGATGGAACTCACCCAGACAAGGCTGTCTGTGTAGCGACTGGAAGCAGAGCTGGGGGTGTCTGCCTGTGGCTGGAACATGTATAATCTTCTCAGGCTTCCCACTGGCAATGCTAATTTTGAAGGAAAGCTTGCAACCCACACAGGACATTTTCGGCCTTACCTGCCTCCTCCACCTTTGCATCCTTAAATGCCAGATTCTCCCACTTGGCAGCTGAGCAGGGAGCAATGGAGCTGAGAAGCTGTGGGCTACTGAGTATGAGTAACTGGGTATTAGCCTTCTACAAAGCAATCTCTTGCTCCCATCCTTCCCCATCTCCTTTCCCTCACTCCTTCCACCTTCCCCTCCCAGACACCCCCTCCCAGAGGTGAATGAAACCTTGGTCCCCCCTCTAGACTAAAGGGGAGAAAACCATGCTATAGTTCACCTTTAAAAAGATGTAAAAGAATTTAATCCCATGACAGACAAAACTAAAACATTAAAGTATAGGATGTACATACTATATGTTATGAACTGAATTGTATATTCCCCAAGTTCATATATGGAAGTTCTAACCCCCAACATGACTGTACTTGGAGACAGGACCTTTAAGGAGGTAATTAAGGTTAAGTGAGGCCATAAGGGTATGGCCCTAATGTGATAGGAATGATGTCTTTATAAGAAGAGGAAAGGCCAGGTGCAGTGGCTATGCCTGTAATGCTAACACTCTGGGGGGCCTAGGCTGGTGGATTGCCTTAGCACACTTGAGTTCAAGACCAGACTGAGCCAGAGTGAGACCCAATTTCTAAAAATAGCCAGGCATTGTGGCAGCTACTTGGGAGGCTGAGGCAAGAGAATTGCTTGAGCCCGGGAATTTGAGGTTGCTGTGAGCTGTGACACCACAGCAACGCAACCCCAGGGCAACAAAGTGAGACACTGTCTCAAAAAAAAAAAAAAAGGGCAGCACCTGTGGCTCATCGAGTAGGGTGCCGGCCCCATATACCGAAGGTGGCGGGTTCAAACCCGGCCTCGGGAAACTGCAAAACAGAAAAATAGCTGGGCGTTGTGGTGGGCGCCTGTGCTCCCAACTACTTGGGAGGCTGAGGCAAGAGAATCACCTAACCCGGGAGTTGGAGGTTGCTGTGAGTTGTGTGACGCCACGGCACTTTATTGACTAAGGTCAATAAAGTTAGACTCTGTCTCTACAAAAAAAAAAAAAAAAAGAGGGAGACACCAGGACAACGCACAAAGAGAAAGGGCCATGTAAGGACACAGTGAGAAGGCAGCGCCTGCGAGCGGGGAAGAGAGACCGCATGAGAAACCCACCCTTTCAGCACCTTGATTTTGGACTACCAGCCACAGAAGGGTGAGAAAATCCGTTTCTGGGGTATTCTTTTATGACAC
This sequence comes from Arctocebus calabarensis, assembly GCA_963573935.1. Classification (NCBI taxonomy): domain Eukaryota; kingdom Metazoa; phylum Chordata; class Mammalia; order Primates; family Lorisidae; genus Arctocebus; species Arctocebus calabarensis. Next base: position 29,322 of record CAUYON010110769.1, on the reverse strand, counting down.
CCGTAGCAGACATCCCCTGTGGAAGGCAGATAGCCCTTCCAATCTGTGGATTCAACCAACTGCAAATCAAAAATATTTGAAAAAAAATTTGTGTCTGCACTGAACACAGACTTTTTTTTTTTGGTCATTATTCCCTAAACAATACAGTGTGGCAATTATTTACATAGCATTTACATTGTATTAGGTTTTATAACTAAGCTAAAGATGATTTAAAATATACAAGAGTTTGACCATAGGTTATATGTAAATCCTACACCATTTCGTATCAGAGACTCAAGCATCTGAAGATGTTGGTATCTTCAGAGCTTCCTGAAACCAATGCCCACAGATACCAAGGGATGGCTATACTATTTAGCATTCACTTAAAGAGCATAAAACTGAAAGATGAATTAAATGGAAGAAAACTACACCACCAAAAATAAGTTTATTACCATGCACTTGTTATTTTAGAACTGCACAGACAAAAATTATACACACACACATATATATATACACATACGCTTTTGTGCATTTGCATACACATAGTGCTGAGTCTGGGAGAAGAGCCCCAGGTTGATGACAATGGTTGGCTCTGAGAGAAGACTGGCTTTTAGTTGGGGAGTGGTCAAGAGGGGTTTTCATGTTACAGTATTCTGTATTTTTTAAAACAAAGCTAACATAGTATGTATTACTTGTATCACAAAGCAAAATTAAAATTAAAGTTTTTGTTTTAACTACTCGTTTTAAATCCTCTAAAAGCCTGAGTCATGTTCTTGCTGATACCCACATCCAGCCTTTGCTAAAAGGAGCATACGATCATAGAGAATATAGGATTCTTTCTGGTCTAAATTCTATAAAAGGACCAGTGCATTTCCCCACATTTGAGTATAATCGTTGGTGATATAGTGGGAGAGGGGCACAAAGAAAGAACAAAATCCAAATTAAAGTTCATTAAGAGGAACAAAAATAAAGCCATTTTTATTATGCAGGCATGTGCCATTGGGATTTCTCATTCATTTCAATGGAATCCAGGAAGAGAAAGGAAATAAATTCTTAATAAAAATGAAAAATGAGAAAAAACAAATCCAGACAAAATACATCAAAGTAATAAAAATAAACCCCTATGAAATATAGATGTCTAAAATAAGAGTGAAGTAAGTTGAGGGAAGAAGACACAAGACAGACAGGTGATTTCCCAGGGCCCGTGATGATGCTCAGTAATTTTGTCTACCTGTCTCCATCCAAGAAATGTTTCACTATACCACATGTTTCCAATAAGACCAGTTAAAAGAATGTGACGGGCAGCAAAGGTACTCCCAGCCTACCAATGCTTTCTAGAATCCAATTGTTGGTTCTTAAAGAAAGAATAAATGAAATATTAGCTTTTTTGTAAAAAAAAGGAGACCAACAAATGATTTTCCTTTTATACAGTTTGTGGTTATTCTAATATGTTTTGAGATTACCCAGATGTTGAACGTGAGCTGTTCTCATAGCTTTTTGTTGTGTGAGTTCTTTTAGCAATAGGGGAGTTATTTTAGCACTATTTTACCACTGTAAGTAGCTTTTTTGGTCTCTCTTTTCTTCCCATATGGGAAAAGGCAGTCTTTTTCCCTCCAGGCTTACAGACACATTTTAGGTCTTCTATTTTTTTCCTCCCTTTCCTCCCTTTCGCCCACCTTCTATCCACTACTGTAATAAGCTGTACATCTTTTGCAGTGAGGCCTTTGCTCAGGTCTTCATTTTTTTTTTGGATAGCTCTTCCTTCTTCTTGCCTGTTTTTTATTTTTTTATTTTTATTTTTATTTTTTTCACCATTGAGTTCAAGGGCGCAACATATAGTCCTTACCATGATTTAACTCAATTGTCCAATGTCAGGCTTTCCTGCCAGACTCTAAACTTCAGGAAGGCTGTGGGGTTATTGCTTTTGTTTTGACACTAAGTACCCAGCATCAAGATTGGAAATGAGTCCTCAGTACATAGTTGTTAAAAAAACTGCTTTGGGGGCAGCACCTGTGGCTCAGCAAGTAGGGCGCCGGGCCCCATACACCAAAGGTGGCAGGTTCAAACCCGGCCTCGGCTGAACTGCAAAACAGAACAATAGCTGGGCATTGTGGCGGGCACCTGTAGTCCCAGCTACTCGGGAGGCTGAGGCAAGAGAATCACCTAAGCCCAGGAGCTGGAGGTTGCTGTGAGCTGTGTGATGCCACGGCACTCTACCGAGGGCGATAAACTGAGACTCTGTCTCTACAAAAACAAACAAACAAACTGCTTTGGTCTAAGCTATAATTTTAGGAGATAATGGAAGGAGCTGAAGTCATCTAACTAAGGCTGCAGTCCCCAACACCTAGGCTATGGACAGGTACCATTCTGTAGCCTGTTAGGAAATAGGCTACAGAGCAGGAGGTGAATGGTAGGCGAGCAGGCCAGCAAAACTTCATCTGTATTTACAGCCTCTCCCCATCACTTCATCACTGCCTGGGCTCCACCTCCTGTCAGATCATAGGCAGCATTAGATTCTCTTATTAGCACCAACCCTGCTGTAAACTGCACATATTGAGGGATCTAGGACACACGCTCCTTATGAGAACCTAATGCCTGAGGATCTGAGATGAATGTGCTTGAGTCATCCTGAAACCACCACCCTCTTCCCCAATCTGTGGAAAAATTGTCTTCTAGGAAATTGGTCCCTGGTGCAGAAAAGGTTGGGAACGACTAATGAGGAATCCAAGGGATAAGTGAAAAATATGCTTCACAAAATTCCTTCTAGAAGGGGTGGCTATAGGGAGGACTATCAAATCGATGAGTTGCAGAGATGAAATTTTCACTAGTCTTGTCACGTTGAGCAGCCAATAAAAGAGGGATACTACCTGGCTCTACATTTATGACTATTTTACTCTTCTGAGTTTCCCTTTGGTTCCAGGTTAGGGCTAGTTATAATAATGGTGGTTTCTGGAACCCTGGCCTAGACCAACATTAGAGTCTATAATGTTAATTCTGGAGCTTCTAAGTTAATGGCATTTATTGCCAGCAACATTTCCCCAAGACTATTTTTCTCCTCAAATTTTAAGGCTTATATTTTAGTTTGGTCACAGGCATGCTGTACTCCAATTATTCTTCAACCCCAAACTTGCCTGCTAAAATTAGTGGCCGGTAGGGGTGTGGGGAGAAACATCATAAGTACTTGATGAAACTAAGAACTTGCTAGAAAAGAGTCTTTCTTCCTCCTGACTGTTAATTGCTAATTATTCAGTATTCTCTTTCTTGTTAAGTTTTAACATACCACATGTTCCCTGTAAGTGAGAGCAGTAAAATATTTCTCAAATTAGCTTAAGTGAAAGAAGTACTCAGACTAACTCTTAGTTAAATGATGTTGCTTCTGACCTCTTCTTATTGAGAATGTAGGAGCCTTTCCACCATCCTTATTAATGAATAATTCAGCAGTTATAGGAATATAAAACATAATTCACAATTGATAAATACACACAACATTTCTATTTGTCTAATAGTTTTAGTTTACTTTGGGAAATTAATCTCAAATCAACTTTCTTTTGAGCTGCTCTACCAGTGGAACCCCAAAAGAGTAGATACCCTATAAAGACAGGGAAAGGAGCAAAGCAGATCATTCATTCCCGCTCAGTCTATGAGGCTAAAGCCAAGGATGTGAGGACTGCTTGTTAGCATCACCTGGGACCTTTTATAAACCCAGGCTATACTCAGTCCAATTACATCGGAATCTTGGAGTGGGCCCAGTGATTTTAAAACTCCCTAGGTAAGGATGGGTGCAGTGGCTCACACCTGTAATCCTACCTCTCTGGGAGGCCAAGGTGGATGGATTGCCTGAGCTGAGGAGTTTGAGACCAGCCTGGACAACAGCAAGATCCCATCTCTAAAAATAGCTGGGTGTTGTAGTGGGTGCCTGTAATCTTATCTACTTGGGAGGCTGAGGTAAGAGGATCGCTTGAGCCCAGGAGTTTGAGTTGCTGTGAACTCTGACACCTCAGCACTCTACCAAGGGTGACAAAGTGAGACTCTTGTCTAAAAAAAAGAAAAACAAACAAACAAAACTAAACTCTCAAGTTGAGGCCAGGGTCCTGTAGTCTCAACTATTCAGGAGGCTGATGCAGGAGGATCTGCTGAACCTAGGAGTCTGAAGTTGCTGTGAGCTAGGCTGACAGCGCAGCACTCTAGCTTGGACAATGCAGTAAGAATCTCTCAAAAACCAAACAAAAACTCCCCAGGTAATTCCAATGTGCACCCAAGGCCATGAACCATTGGTTTGGTGGCATCAAGCTCTTGGGAACTCTCACCTGATGGGAAATAGATTGAGCACTTTGCTGTAAACAGCTGTTCACAATGAAAGCATGCAAATTCTCGATAATGTCAGTGTCATAAGAAACACAGGAGGACTAGAAGTCACAATTTATCACTTCAAAAGTATTTAAACAGGGGCAGGTGCAGTGGTTCATGCCTGTAATCCCAGAACTCTGGGAGGCCGAGGTGGGCAATTTGCCTAAGCTCACGAGTTCAAGACCAGTCTGAGCTAGAGCAAGACCCCTATCTCTAAAAATAGCCAGGCATTGTAGCAGGCGCCTGTAAGTCCCAGCTACTTGTGAGGCTGAGGCAAGAGACTCGATTGAGCCCAAGAATTTGAGGTTGCTATGAGCTGTGAGACACCATGGCACTCAACCCCAGGGCAACATAGTGAGCCTCGGTCTCAAAAAAAAAAAAAAAAAACAAAAAACAAACAAACAAAAAAACAGTATTTGAACAAACCACTCAAGAGCACTAAGGGTTGAAGTTGTACAGTTGTTCACTCCAGCCTGTTGGGTAATAGCAACCATATGTCCATCGGGGAAATAAGGAAATGGTGATGAACGTGAGACTATGCAGCTATTAAGAGATGGCAGAGTACTGGCATTTACTGAGGGTGGGCTGAGTGCCTGGCACTGTCCCAGGAACTTCGGAATTCATCAGAGTTCTCTACAAAGATCCTCATCCTCACAAAGCTTATATTCTAGACAAGGCCAGCTACATTAGTGGAAAGACCCACTGCAAACTGACAATGTGAAGCTCTCTGTTCAAAAATTACTAAAAATTCAAGAATGTGACAGGAGAGCAGCGGTTCTCAACCTTTGGGTCGCGACTCTTTTTTAACAATGAAAATACTCTGCAGCATTAGGAAGGTTGAGAACCACTGCAGTAGCGTCTTCAACCAAGGAACCTTGCTAATTGTAGAGCCCTGTGTGCCAAGCACAGGTTGCATGTCTATAAAGCTGGCCCTGCTGCTGGAAGGGGTTAAGGGACAGAGGTGGTTAACAATAGAGATAATAAGTAAATTACACAGCATCTTAGAAGGTGGTCTGTGCTATAGAGAAGAAAGACTAGAACAGAGGAATCAATTTGTAATTTTAAATAGTGTAGTCAGGGTAGGATGCATTGGAAGAAGGGATTTGAGCAGGGATGTGAATAAGTGAGGGAGTCAGCCCTGGGTATCTGGGGAAAGCGCATTCTAGGATGGGTGACCGGCTGGAGCAAAGTCCCTCAGGCAGAAGCATGCTGGGAGTGTCCTGGGACAGAGTTAGTGAGAAAGCAGAGAGGGAAGGAGGGGCCTGATCGCATGGGGGTCTTAAAGTCTGCCTAAGGAGTTTGACCTTGCATTTGACATTTTAAAAGAACTGCTTTGGCTACTACAGGGAGAAGAATCTGTGGATGAGTAAGGATAAAGGCAGGGAGAATTGTGAGGAAGCTATTGCAGTAATACAAGAGAGGGGGTGAAGAAAGAATGGGAATGAATGAGGTCTGTAAGGCTTTATTTCAATGTGTATGCATACAAACACACACACACATATATATATATATATATACATGCTCCTACCTTGGAAAAGTATCCACATTATATAAGATACAGGAATAGTTCATAAAATAGTAGTGGTCCGTTTTTTGAAACAAAAACAAAATCATATATATATATATACACACACACACACACACACAAATATACATACACGTACATATACAGGGTCAATTAGGTTCAAGAACTCATCCTAGAAAAAGTGCTACATACCTCATTGTTGAATATTACTAGTTACATTCAAAGTACTCCTCTTGGACAGTTAAGCACTGATGCCGGCACCCTTTTTCTGAATGGCCACCAGAGCTGTCGTCCTAGAAGACCTGACCATTAAGTTCACAAACTCATCCTAGAAAAGGATCTTTGAAGTGTGGACGAGGCGCTGGCATCAGTGCGTAGCTTCCCAAGAGGAGTACTTGTAGTGACATTCAGCAATGAGGTATGGAGCACATTTTCTAGGATGAGTTCATGAACTTTATGATCTGAGCTTATTGTAGAAAAGATCAGAAATGTCATGAACGAAACTGTTAAGAAGTTTCTTATGTGCATTGGTATTGAAAGTGGGGAGCAAAAATGCCACTTTTCATTGTATGCTCTCATGAAATGCTTGAATCTTTTATTACAAGTATGTAAACGTTTTGTAAATTAAAACAAAACAAAACAAAAAAACACCTTTCTGCAAGATGGGGTATCATAGGAGTGGTTCCTTTCTTAACATCTGAATGAGAGGGATGACTGGCAAAGACTGGATAATACCTAAACAGTCTTCTGTTTCAGAATGATGTAGGCAACCCCTCCCCCCCGCAAAAAAAAAAAAAAAAAAGAAGAAAGAAAAATGAAAAGTGAGAACAAGATATAACATTTTAAACTAGGATCTGGGAAAAAAAAAAAGAGTAGTGAGGTGGGGATTTGTAAACCTGGAGAAAATCAGTTAAAATAGTAAATGATGGATGGACCTTACTTGTCATTAATCTGGTACAAAGTGATCTGCATGCATAAAGGCATAGCAAAGAGGGATTAAGGTTGGAAAGAATGAACTCTTTTTTATTTTTATTATTTGAGACAGAGCCTCAAACTGCCACCCTGGATAGAGTGCTGTGGCATTACAGCTCTCAGCAACCTCCAACTCCTGGGCTCGAGTGAGTCTCCTGCCTCCACCTCCCAAGTAGCTGAGACTACAGGAGTCCGCCACAACGCCCGGCCATTTTTTGGCTGCAGAGACATTGTTGTTTGACGGGCCGGGCCTGTATTTGAACCCGCCAGCTCAGGCCACAGGCGCCAAGCCAAGAATGAACTCTTAATAAGATGGTGCTGGTGGACCTCTTAACAATGAGAACTCATGGGTGACTTAATGTGGATGCGTTTTCATGGTCGAGGCTGCATCTTGGGTAGCACTGTTCCTAGCTGGATAGCTGGATTCCCTCCATACTTCCACCCTGCTCACCATGGTACTGAGTCCAACCTTCTCAAGTATACACCAAAGATGGTTACTACCCCAACCCTGCAATACACACACACAGAGCTCACTTGGGTCCCTGTCTAAACTCTTCAATGGACTCCTGTTATTCTAAGATCTAAAATTTGGAACAAAGCTGACCTGGTCCTTCATGGTACAACCCTTCCATTTTGGACCACACTTCCTCAGACTAGGCCTTCCCCTTAGAATGCACAGTGCACTGTGCTCCTTTCGTTATTGGTTAGCTCCTTCTCTTCCTTCTGGCCTCAGTCAAATTATAACCTTCCTCAATCTGGCTAACTCTCCCATTAAGTACTAACTCAGGATCCTGTGTCTCTGCTTCATGTGATTTATGTGCACTTATACGCATCTTCCCCTTTCCCAACTGTAAGCTCTTGAGACCAGGGTCCCAGGTATTTCTAGATCCACTATGTACCTGGCATGGAGTTGGTTTTCAATAAATGTGTTGAAGAAATGAGTAAACGAGAAGCAAGGATTGCTCATTATATATACAGGAATTAGTGGCCTTTTGGAGTTATTTTCCCTTCAACAATCCTATGAGATCAAAGAGCATTTATTTTCTTCTAAAAGCACAGTGCTTAGGGGTGTGATGTTTATAGCTCAAGGCTATGTAGACCAGGCTCTTATTTTCCCCAAGGACCCAATAATGAAGACTTCATAATTAGATGGAAAGGGGACGTAGCCAAGGGTAGCAGTCACAGGCAGTACTTTATTTACTGTAGGAGGCAACAGTTAATACCATCTTGCTTAGATCCATATACTTCCAAAGCAATCTTACGCCTTGGAACCAGCAAACACCTAATGTTCCACCTTATTATTATGAAGTAAAACCATACATATTCCCGCTGCTCTGACAATAACTGCAAAGCATAAACACATCACTGGGAGGAAGTAATCAAACTTTTTCACAGAAGGTCTGTGCCTGCAAAAACACCCCAAAAATGTGTTGGGGAGGACCCAACTTTGTGTCTTCCCTACTTATAAGCTTGTAATGAGGTATATTCCAAAAGCATTCAAATCTCTTTGTGTTAAACAGTCACCATGCTGATGGTGTTCCCTCCTTATAAGCAAATCACTTGGAGGAACGGGAAAGGGCTCTTCCTTTCACAATTAAAGCAGACCAGCAAAGGTGGTGTGGGGTTCTCGGATTGCCCACCAACAGGAAAAATCTTGACAGCTGTAACTGAACCTCACCACATTTTGCATGGCTTACATAAGGGTCTACAAACAACTTCAATAGTAGGTTAAAACAGGATACACTTCAAGATGCCATTTATAACAAGAGATAGTAGGAAATGAGCAGTGTTCATAATTACACTAAAACAGAACACAACAAAAGGGAGAGATTGTAGGAAGTACCATTAAACATAATAGGCTGGAAGGGGCAGCTTGCACCTGTAATCCTAGCATTCTAGGAGGTTGAGGCTAGTGGAATGCTTGAGCTCAGGAGTTCCAGACCAGTCTGAGCAAGAATGAGACTCCGACTTTACTAAAAACAGAAAAAATGAGCTGGGCATTGTGGTGGGTGCTTGTAGTTCCAGCTTTGGGGAGGCTGAGGCAAGAGAGTTGCATGAGATGAAGAATCTGAGGTTGCTCTAAGTGAGCTCTGCTGCCAGGGCCCTCTATTGAGGGCACAGACTCTGTCTCAAATGCACACACACAAAGAACAGCCTTCTGAATGCCCTGGAGCTTAGGTTCTATAGGAAAATCTCAACCACTAAGTCATATAAAGGAACAAACCAAACTCTGTGTGAAGGATCCTCAAAAGTTATTTGAAACTACTTGATGTTAGATCATCATTTGAAAATGGATTAACTTTTTCATCTAGTGTAACTTGGGAGTATGTTCGCTTCCAGACATATCAATGTTCAAAAGTTATGTTTTCAGACTATTTTTGGCTCGACTTTCATAGCATAGCATTTTGGTTTCATATCTCAAAAACAAATTGCAAATGTAATTATATGTATTAAATAGCATGAGCCATACTATTTAACTTTTTTAATAAAAAGGCCTTCTTCCCCATTTTCATAGAAAAAATATTTTCTTCATTTTGATTGGAAAATAAACCAGGATGATTAGGATATTCACTGCAGAAAATTTCTGCAATTTTCATGCAGAAAATCCTCAATGAAGAAAAGTTTGTTGGTGGGGTGTGGTGGCTCACACCAATCCTAGCACTCTGGGAGGTGGAGGATAGAGGATGGCCTGAGCTCAGGAGTTCAAGACCAGCCTGAGCAAGAGAGAGACCCCATCTCTAAAAACAGAAAAAATTAGGTGGGCACCTCTAGTCCCAGCTACTTCGGATGCTGAGGCAACATGATCGCTTGAACATAGGAGTTTGAGCTAGGCTGATGTCAGGGCACTCTTTGTCTTAAAAAAAAAAAAAAGTTTGTCTTTTACTGAGGACACTTCTGATCATTTGAGATGGCCTAAGCACTTTGCATTTACTCTTATCAAATCTATGAGACATGCTCCTCTACAGACAAGGAAACTGAGGTGTCAATAGAGGTTAAAGAATGTAGTAAATATAGTCTCTTAAAAGAAAAAGAGAAAAGAAAAAGAATTTTTCTTAAAAGAAAAAAAAAGGAATGTGCCCCCAAATCACACAGTAAATGATGAGGCTCTCGGCTGGGCAGGGTTTGCTTTATTGCCAGGGTGCTATGCTATACCGTGCTGCTGAAACTTTCAAGTGCATATGAGTTCTGTCTCCGTGCATCTGCACTGGTGGGGCCTGAGATCCTACACTTCTAACAAGCTCCCCAGGGATGATGAGGCAGCTGGTCTGTGGGTGGCACTTGGAGTAGCAAGGCACTTTACCACTGCAGAGGCACGTAGCTCCTTCTTTGTCAGCACAGGGGTAGTTCAAGAGTATGAGTCAGGTGCCTTCCATTGATTATTGGACCCTGATACACTTGAGACAACATGGAGACATGGAAGATATCAATCCAGAGGCAATAGTGGTTATGGAATGCATACATTTCCATGTATTTTTACAGTAAAAATGCATTAAAAAATCTTTCACAAAAGAAACTTAAAAAATACAAGTAGGGTGTTTAGTCCTCCCACCAACATTCTTTCAGGCATCAACTGTATCATGGAGGAGAATTTCTAAATGGTTTGATTTAATCATACAAAATACTCATTCATCATCTCTCATCAAGACATTTATAAGAAGTGGGGGGGGGGGTTAAAGAAAATAGGCTCACAGAAACAGTTTCCAACTTAAGGTTACAGTAGTTCAAAGAAGACTGTATCTTTCTGCTTAATGCACAGTCCCTGTACAGTACAATGCTTGCAAAGCAAACCTGATGTGTGGAATTCAGGCGCAAACTGCCAAGTCAAAAGTCTTCACAGGCTGAGACAAGCCCAGGCGGGTAGAATATGCATTTTAAAAGGTCAAATATCGTTTCTTACAAGAGAGACATTGAGATGTTAACTTCAGGATGCACTCCAAAGACCCACTTTGATTGCATTTATTTAAAACTCTGGACCACAAATGAGAGCATCAATCATTTAACATCACAGATTTTGCTAGAACTAATGAAAAATATCCTACTAGCAGTGGAGCCTTAGGAATAAAATCTCCAGGTACTTGATGAAAAAGAACATCATTATTCGGTTGTACTCTTCCTTGGCCTTACTACTACAGCTCGATGTATGCTTTGGATGGAAAACTTTAATAATAAAAATAGCATTCACAGAATTTTTTTCCCTCCTTTTTAGCTACAGAATGTACATTGTGTCTGTTCTAGGAAAGAAGCTTGTTTTATAAATGTCCACACAACTACAGCTACTCATTCTAATGTTATGTATAAACCCATAAGTCAAATAAAGCTATGAACAATGTAATATTTATATATGCATAGTGTTTTATAAAAAGATTGGCCCACATACTGCTTTTCATCAATACAGAAAGAGCATTAAGTCCATACATAGCACACTGTAAGAAATAAATGAGAGAAGAACAGAGAACGCAAACAAGTGCTTAATAATTCACAAGCAGGCTCATCGTGGAAGAAATGATGATATTCAAACCAACTAAAGCTTTAGAGAATTACTTATAGTCTCCCACTTTAAAACAACTTTACATACCTGATTCGGTTTACATTAAAATATATCCCCATGAATCAATTTGTTCCATATTCAGAAATATAAACACATATCACATTCCTCACAGCTAAATTTTTGTCATAAATTCTCTTTTATACAAGGAAAAAAGGCAACAGTTGTTTTTTTGTTTTGTTTTCAACAGGCTCTGTGTTAGTTACAATTTTTAACTCTGTACACACAATGATTGGCTGTTTTTTTCTCTTTTTTTCTTTTTTTTTTAACAGTACCATGGGAACAACAGTGATTGACTTGCAAAGTTTTGTGTCTGTATGGAAAATGCGCAACAGTACTACAGAAATACACAATGCACTGTAAGCAGCAGTTTGCTGTAGTGGTCCAACAGGTACAAGCAAACGTTTTGGCTCAGCTAGGCAGTAATCCATTTAAACCACATCCCGGGGCTACAGCCGACCCAACCACACCTCCTTTGGGATCAGAAAGAATTGGTCTTTATTAAAAAAGAGAAATGGTTATGTTTTATACTGTTGTCCAAAGACTCAAAAGACAGAGTCAAGAGGCAGAAGTTTCCCAACCAGATCCAGAACCATTGGGATCGCTTCCTTCCCTTTCCTTCAATCAACCTTAGAGACTTTGATTATGATTTCAAAGTGAAATTGGCATTTTTCTAAGAATAAGCACCTCCAACCCTCATTTCTTTAAATACCAGCAGAGAGGTTCCCTCCACCATGGCTCATTCCCTCCTCCCCAGCTGGCAAAGGGCAACCGTGGGCTTATGCTAGGAAGGGGGAACTTACTTCCAAAATTGGGCATCTTCTGTTTCTTTCACATAGGGCCATCTACTATTCAGCCTCGAATTAGACAATACACAAGATGTTTGCTGTCTGTCCCTTCTAATAGTTGAGCGAAGCTGCAACGACATAGCCTTAAATGAAATCTTATTAGATACTGGAGATGTTAAAGAACCTGACTGTGCTTAGGGGCTGCTGTATTTGGGTAGTAGTGGCCAACTTTCTTGTCTCTGTGCCTTCTTGGGCCAGGAGGAGTACAAACTGTCTTCTGAACCAACTATAACTCAAGAATATAAAATTTCTTTGTGCTGCATCGTTTAGCTATAAATATCCTTCATTTGCAACAGTAGTCTCCTCATACAGTTTGCTCCATTTTAGAATCACTGGTAATCTTAATTCATCCCAAAGGGTCCTCAGCTTTTACAAGCAGAACTTTGCCTTTTTAATCTTTGCTTTCAAGAAAAACTCCCAACTATACAGAATACCACTATATCGCTACTGAACAGTCTATATCAAATTACTTAAACTTAATAATTTCCCTTACTTAGAGAAAAGGATCAACAGCCCCATTTATTTAATCAGAAGAGAAAATGCCCAAAAAAGGGAACAATTTTCGACAATTCTACAGTCTACATAGAAACAAAATTTATATCCCTTTGGGCCAGCATTTGGCAAATAATTTCCAAAAAAGTTTGCATTTAAAAATACTTTCTTTAATATTATACATCAGGCACAACACTTTTCATATATATTTTTTCTTATAAGATTTCAAATGCATAAAATGTTTGTTGCTATTCATAGGATCATGAGGCGTCAGATAACTTCATTAGGTAAGAAACTAAATTATCTCAAGTTTGTGACCTTCCTCTTAGAACCTTTGACACGGTAAAGGTTGGAATGTGGTTCAGGGTCTCAGATACTGAGGTCGGTGCTACATTCTTTGTAAGGCCGCCTCCTCTGTTCCGGGGCATGTCTGGAACTTCTGCCGGCATCCTGCTTCAGATTCGCCTCGTCCCGTTCTCGGTGGCTGACTTTGTCCTCTCGGCTCCTTTTGTCCAGGGACCGCTCTCTCCTGCGCTCGGGGGACCGCGTGCGCCTCCGATCGGTGGACTTTGCCCTCCGCTCGGGAGAGCCGCCTCTCCTCCGCTCCGGAGACCTCTGGGCCACGAGTCTCTCCAAGGACCTTCTCCGACGGCTGGGAGAGCCGTCCCTCCGGCGGGTTGGGGACCGTTCTCGCCTCCTCTCAGGAGAAACCTCTCTTTTCTTCTCGTGCTTCTCCCTCCTCTCCAGCGTGTTGTCAGCGCTCCGGGTGCCCTCCCTGCGCTTCTCCGGAGACCGCCTCTTGGGCCCGTTGGCGGCCGTGCGCTCCGCCGGCGCATTGCGCCCCTCGGGCGCCCGCTCCTTGGGTCGGCAAGCCCCGCCGTCGGCTTTGCGAGAAGTTCCATTCCAGGTGTGGTGTTCGTTGGGTTGTCTGCTATACTCTCTGCTGCCCTTTGGATCTTTCACGTGTGCCCGCTTTTCCCCATGCTGTGATGATTTGTGAAGATCGGGTGGATAACTGGACTCCGGGGATGGATGCTGTTGCCGGCGGCCGCCCGGCGCGGCCCTCACTTCCGGAACACCTTGTGGCCCGGCGGAGGGACCGCTGCGGTCGCTGCTGGGGTCTGCGAGGGAGAGAAACAGAGCAGCCGTTTGGTACCAAGGCCCCTGGGCTCCTGTCCCCACGCCCAACCCCCCTTGCTGTCTCATTAGTCACAACAAACAGTTAAAGCAGTCAGAATCAAAGCCAACCGAATCTTGTTAATAACTGCAACTAGTGAAGGTTAAAAACTAGTACTCATGGCTTTCAGGTTCTAGCTGACTGATCTCTGTACTCAAGACACAGATCGTTAAAGAACTTATAAAATCAGTCATTATTTTAGTCTTTAAAAGCACAACCCCAAAACTCTCCCTCCTCGACTCTTCTCCTCTCCTATTCCCGTCTGCCAACCCGTCTCCCCTGCCCCAAACCTCCCCCAGCCCGGGAATGAAAACATTCCTTCCTTTAGGAATACCAGTTTTGATGTACTTAAAAATAATCTGGGGCATTGATCTGGAAGAGCAGGAGGGAAAATCCTAGGGGATGGAAACAGTTTATGTCCCATGTGGGTGGTGATTAAATGAGTGCGTGCAGAAAATTTACTGCACAGTATGCTCAAGGCTTATGCCTCTTACTGTATGTAAAGTGTGCTCATATTGTAACACTGGAAAAGGGGGTTATGGAGGCAACATGCTGGCTAGTTGCTAATGACTGGCAAATGTGACATGTACACGAGGGCTCATTCAACTGTTCTACCTTTGTGTTATTCAACTGCTTTCTCTACTCTTGCGTAAATTAATGAATAAGGAACTGTCTATAAAATGTGGAGTTTTCTGAGAAAGAAAAAGGAAGGGACGAGAGGTTTGGCACACATTTAAAATTAGATGGGGCTCAGATTAAATCCTTAAGTGTAGAGGCACTTTGTGATGTACAAGGCAGTCATAATGACATCTAGGAGCTTGGAGTCACTGGTCTGCTTCTTATAACATCAAGGCATCTAGAGATGTAAAAGCAGGACAGGCCATGATGCCTTCTGCTTAACATTAGTCACCTCGTATGTGAAATGACACTGCAAATGTTTTAGGCAGTGTCTTGGATTTATGAGAGCTCTTTTCAAATGAGGGATTCTTTGTGGCACTAGGCCCAACAGGTCACACACAACATCATTCCAGAAAATGTGCCTGAAATGATGTGCTGCAGTCTGGAAAGCAGACCATTGTGACAGTGAGAATGAGGAGATTACTGGAGCTCTTTAAAGATGTTTCACAAGGCAATGAGATCAATGTTTAGTAACTTATCTGTTTCATGAATGATGTCCCCAAAATCGGGGGTGAGTTTTAACAAACACAATAAAAAAGCCTAAAGCAGGGATCAGTAAATTTTTTCTGAAGGACAAGGGTAAATATTTTGGGCCATATAGTCTCTATTGCACCTGTTCAACTCTACCACTACAGTGTAAAAGCAGGCAACACATAAAAGAAATGGGTGTGGCCATGTGGACAGGATTTGGCCCACAGGCTGTGGTTTGCAAAGAGATCCCCAACCAACCTGGAAATCTCATCTTCCTATCTGTCTCTAGGGAAGAGCTCAGTGATATATCTTCCTTTCTAAATGCTGAATGAACCAGACAGCTTCTTAATAAAGGTCATTTGATATGAGTGAGGGAAGGCAATTCTATCATTAAGTAAATCTAAACTTGCATTCTTA
This sequence comes from Arctocebus calabarensis, assembly GCA_963573935.1. Taxonomy (NCBI): domain Eukaryota; kingdom Metazoa; phylum Chordata; class Mammalia; order Primates; family Lorisidae; genus Arctocebus; species Arctocebus calabarensis. Next base: position 13,870 of record CAUYON010110769.1, on the reverse strand, counting down.
TGCCTACTTTTAAGACGAGGGAGAGCAACACTTCAACGGGGTCAGTGGTGTACTTACAATTCAAAGAACGCAGGGTGCTCAGAATGAATTGCCAAACATATCAAAATAGAGCTAAGCAGAAGCAATGAGGAAATTAGGCCACAGCACAGAAACACCTAGTATTGATTGAGCTACAAACCGTAGTTTGATTATGGCCCATAAGGTAGAAGCAAGCCTCCCCGAGCTTTTCATTTCTCATACATGCAGCGATATTAGGAGGAATCATCGCTGTGGAAGGGAGGGCCCAGCACCAAGAACAGTCAGAGAGAAAGAGAAAGAGAGAAAGAGAAAAAGTTGAACATTTAGATTCCCTATAACAAAGAAGAAAGAAAAAAAATCTGCATTTGTTAACATAGGGTAAAGAGAGTTTATTTGTCCAGTCAGACAGTCTAAGGCAACACTCATATAAGGCTGCAGAGACCGCAATCAGAACAGTGACGTTTTTAGACAAGCCATAGGATGACTCGAGAACCCAGACAATGGATGCATCCTTTTTTTTTTTGTTTGTTTTGTTTCAAACAACTGAACAATGACAGGCTGGCATAGGAGAGCATTAACAATAAACAACAAAAGAACAAAGTCCCCTCCTCCAACCCCCCCCTCCCCGTCCTCCCGCCCTAAAGACCGCGGCAGTTAAATTAAGTACAAAAAACTCATTACAAAAATAGCCTCACAGAGAAGCAGGTTCCAATCAAGTCAGAAAAATATTGGAACTTAACACATTATGACCCATTTGTGACTCTAATCAATAGAATTAGAGATTTAGTCCAAATGACGCATGGAGACATGACAGCAGCACACCCTGGCATGTTCAACCCTTCTTGGAAAACCATGTATTTAAATGATCTTTATTTTTAGCCCAAAGAACATTTGTTAGTGTTGGATTTTCATCCTCAGTGCAACAGACATAGAGTTTGAGGAGGTACACAGGTTACTGACGATGACTCTCAGATGGAAGGTCACATCCGACAGAGGCAGAGGGAAGACAGAAAGGGACACAAGGTTACACAGTCTCAGTGGCATCGATATACCTAAGGGTCAGATGCTCAGTCCAGTGTGCAGGCCAGAATAGCCCCCTGCGGTTGGCCGTGTCTAAGGGGGCCTTGTCTGATGCCCACCCTCCTCCCGTACCTTGGACCCCTGTGTTTTCCACCTGTACAAATGTCCAACACCCGGGAAGGCCCTTCAAAGGAGCTCTCCTGCCACTCGAGCTGCACCTGAATTAAGCATCTCATCAGGTCCTAAAGGCGACTGGGAATTGTGCAGAATGATTTTCAGAAAAGAGGGTGATAACAGATAAATCCCAAATAAAGGGGACCCACATATATGGGGACCATTCAATCACAGTTTCTATAGAAACTTTTGTAGAACTTTGGCTGGGAAAAAAGCCCTACATCGAGGGCATAGCTTCTTTTCTTTTTTGATGTTAAACAAGAATCTCAAATAAATAGGACATTATTATAATATACAATATTTTGTCATCAGAATACTAAGCTATGTAAAGACCATCACTGTCTATTCAAATCAAGTCTGAAGGTATCACGAAGGAGCTCTATGTATAACCTGGCTTTCCTCATAGGAAAGGTATAGTCACGTGCTTCCCCCACGATGAGCATTATCATTCAAAAACATATGGCTAATATAGCAACAGTTTTTGTTTGTTTGCTTGTTTGATAGTAGTGGGCTCAGGTGGTCTGACCTGGGGGAAAAGACCAGTTGAGGTGATAGAGGAGTGTTGTGTACCGAGAATAAAGGAGGTGAGCAGAGGCCCCCACCAAATCTCTCAACATTTCACGCCTCTTAAATAAAAGGGATCAGGTAACCAAAAAAGGAAAAAAAAAAAAATTGTGCCTCAACGTATCACTCAGGAAACCTGCTTTCCTGCTTCTTAAAAGGAGTATGTAGTCATTTTGTGCTAACAATCGGATTTGAGAAACAGTTTGGCACAGTTCAAACATTCCTTCGCTCTTGGTCGGACTAGACAAAATGTTCTCTCTGATTATCAGAAAGGGGGCTATAAAGATCTTGTCTTAGGCCATGCCCCAGTCCACATAAGCAAGCAAAAGGATGAAATGTGTAGAGATTTCAGAACAAGCGAGGCAAATAATCACGTGGTGCGAGAGGCTGGTAAGACACTGGTGAACAGGGGAAACGAAAAGGACTTTCCCGCTGCTGTTCTGGAGACAAATTCATGGAGTCATGCCAGGGAAGGAAGGAATGTTTTCATAGTTTGACCCACCATATTCTGGTACTGAGCCGTCTCCCCGCTTCAGAAACAGACGAACTCTGCGGCCACCGTTCTTAATCAGTTCTATAGCCCGAGAATGTTTCATGTTTTTGGTGGTCTCACCATTAATCTCTAAAATTTCATCACCAATCTGCCAAAGTGAGGGAGCACAAAGCAAGATTTACTATTCACTTACTGATTCATCAAACATTTATTAAGCATGTTCCAGAAATCTTCTATTGCTTTGGGTATACAGTAAAACACACGAAAATCTCTGCCCTCATGGAGATTACATTTTAATGAGAAAATGATTGACAAGAAAATTAGAAAAATTTTAATTTTTAATTTTAGCATTAAGTGCTAAAGAAGCAAATGAAAGCCATAAGAGGAAGGCTAATGCTGTGTGAAGGAAGATGTAGGCAGCTTCCAGGACAGCACCCAAGAATTCCTGTGTTCACACCCTATATAATCTCCTTCTCTTTGAATGTCGGCTGGGGCCTGGCAGCTTGCTTCTAAAAAGTAGAATATGGCAAATGTGATAAGATGTCAGTATAAAGATTAGGGTAGAGAATGATTGTGGCATCTCACTTGCTCTCTTATTTCTCACTTGTTCACTCTGATGCATGTTGTGAGCTGCCCTGTGGAATCCCATGATAAGGACATGAGGAAGAGCTCTGGCCAAATTCCCAATACGGGAATTCCTGAATGCTGATAAGCACCATGTGAATGAGCTTAGAAACAGACCCTTCCCCACATGAGCCTTCAGATGAGAGCATGATCCTGTTGACAAACTGTAGCATTTACTTTGTGTCAGCCACTTTTCTAGGCACTAGAGATAAAGGAGTGAGACAGGCCAAATTCTTACTCAAATGGAGCTTATATTCTAGAAGGAAGAAGAGGAAAAGTGTAGGTCTTGGAGTCTAAAGCCTTGAATGTGAATCCTACCACTTGGTAGCTAACCAATCTTGCTCAAGGTCCCTTAATATCCACTTCCCCATCTATAGAAGGGATGAAAACAACAACCAGTCCTACCAATCTTCAGGGATCAAAACGTCATATAAACAATAAACCATTATACAAAAATACCATGATAATAATATTTCATTCAACCAGAAACTTTAAGTGATAAAGACAAGGAGAAATAAATCCCTTGTGTCTGAAATTCAAACAAACCATATTTCTCCCCTTGTATATGTAAGAATTGTGCCTGCTTATGCAAAAAAGGAGGATATATAAGAAACTGGTGTACTGTTTGACACTGGACTGTATTTTTACTATTTATCATTATTTGCTGTTTAATTTTCTTAAACCACATTCATGGTCAACTTTCTTAATTAAAAAATTGTTAAACAATTCAGTCTAAAGAAACTTAAAAATCAAATTGTGGCTTAAGTACAAGTATTAAGTTCCTCACCCTTGATCAGTTTTCCTTCCTTTCTCTCCTCAATGTCATTCACTTCTTTCCTTTCCTGACCTGTCCTGATTTCTTTCAATTTGTTGCAAATGGCTCTCCGTGGGTACATCTCAATCTGTGTGACCTAACTATGATGAATAGATGATTTATCTTTTCTTAATTATCTAATCTGCCCAGGAGAATAGCACATTTATCTATGGTAACAGATACTAATTATTGGTGAAACAGAGCAGAGCAGACTTTGGGTGGACATGTATTTAAAATCTGTAACTTTGTCTACTACAGTGCGGCTTTGAATATTCATGCCATGGAGCTGCTGGCTGTTTGCAGAGACAGGGGAGAGACTGGCTTTCTGAGGATGGGGTAAGATAGCTGGTGACTAGGTAGAAAATGAACAGAGTTCGAGTTTGCCATGTGGCTTTCCTGTTAAGTATTCTGGGATATCCAGGTATTCCTGTGAAGTGAAGTGCCTGCCTCATGAGATTAATCACAAGAACTATGGCAGTTCGATTTGGAAAACATCTATTTGAATATGCTTAGAAGTAATTTTAATCCTTCATTCACCCCCTAAGAATTGGAAGGGCTCAACTAACTTTAATAGCTACAACTAACCATGCGTTAGGGAGAAACACAGGGGAGGGTGGAAGTTGAACTTAGAGTAGCTTGAAAGCTGCAGAAAATGTAACTCTCAGTGAACAGAATGCTCTAACCATGTATGTCAAGGGGTCACTGCAGGTGGCTTACTTGCCCCTACTCCGGACTTCTCTTCCTACTTACCCTCATCTTTCCACACCTTTCTGCAGGACCATCCTCTGCTAAGCGCAGAACATAAAGGTCCATGTTATACTCTCGACCCCCTCGAAGACTAAAGCCAAATCCCTTGGCTCCTCTTTCCAGTTCCACAGTATAAAAATCTTGCTCCTATTTAAGGAAATGAAATGCAATCATTCTAGCAGAACTTATATCCACACACATTAGTCTCTTGGTCTTCTCAAATGTTCTCTATTATGCTGATTTGCCAAAAAGGCGCAGTCTCTGCTCCTCCCTCAGCGATTCTTAATTATTTATTAATCATCTTGGTTAATCTTCATTAATCGCAGGAGCTGGAGATCCAGAATTTATAACATTCATGAGCATGTCTATTATATACATGCATGCAGTATTTGATGCATCCTGCATATATTAAAATTTCATGAGTGAGGCTGCAATTCACATTTAGGGCAGAAAAATTCTTTGTTATGTATACCATCCCAGTGATAGTGGATGTTCAACCTCCCTCACCCATGTCTGATAAATGCTAGCAGTATCCCTATTAAGACCAAGAACCACCTCTCTCTCTGTAGGCAAAGGTTGCCATCATTGTCAAGGAGAATCACAAATGGACTACTGAAGCCCCGGAGGCAGCTAATAAAAAGGGAACTTAGCTGTAGTCCCAGGGGCTGGGGAGACTGAGGCAGGAGGATTACTTGAACCCAGGGGGTTGAGCATAGCCTGGGCATTATAGTGAGACACCTGTTTCTAAAAACAAAACAAAACAAAAAACAGCAAAACCCCAAACTCCACATACATATAAAAAAAAGGAACCTGTTTAGCTTTACATTACCCAACATTTCAAATTTGCTTCATCTACTATTATCTGCACACTCTCCAATACCATCCTGAAGGACAGATATTTTGCTCTCTGCGTCTCACATGAAATTCACAAGCCTGAGAAACTCCTTATCAAATAGACACCTTTTTGGCAGAAACATATTTATGTGTATTATGAGTAGAGATTAGTTGCTTTGCTTTTTTTCTGGTTGCCATTCCTTGTGACAATTATAGTTTTTCACCCTCGAAAAGGATGTATTTCAAAGGTAGTGAAATAAAACATTTCCTAAACAATCAAATGTGAGTACATTTTTGGGAAATCACCTAACTAAAGGTTATTTTAAATTAGCTTTTAAAAATATCTTGCAAAAATAACTTCAGAAAATTGGAAGAAAATTTGCTAAATATACAGAGAAAAAAAGAGAAATGACCCTCACCTGGGTTGTCTGGGATGCTTTAAACTCAAACTGAGGTTCCTGCTTTGGTTTGGTGGTGTTCCTGCTAACGTGAGAGAAATTAATATAAGGACAACCCAGGGGGAAACTGACAAAGAATCAAAGACATCAACCATCATCCTCCCCCTCCCCCCTTTAAACCAACAAAAGAAACCAAAGCCACATCTGACCTGGTGTCCTGGGCCCCTGGTTGAGAAGGAGTGTGTGTGGTGGTGATAGTAGCAATCTTCTCTGCATTGGTTAGCAAAGTGGCATTTGAAGACTCTGCGGGAAGGGGTGGAACATAAAGAAATGAAGGTTCTGGAGAAGACATTACCCAACTATGAGGCGTGCAAAAGCCCATCAGAACAATCTGACTTCTCTGTCACCACTTCAACAATTTGATTCGAATTTCTAAACAATTGGGAGTCTAATAAACCATCTTAAGATCTTCTCTGATGTGGGCCAAATAGGCCCCCATGTCCCTCCTCCCAAACAGACATCCCCATAAATCAAAAGGGTTCTACAAGAAAATGCTGCTCTGAAGTCGTATCAGAGGTAGATGTCACTCACTTTTCCCCTGCCACTAAACAACAAACTCCCATCAAACACTGTACCACACCAGAATTATCTTCCATAATTTTACAGGCTGATAATAAATGTCTCAGCTAATGTTTCCTGCAATTTATCAGCAATATTTAGTGAGTCTGCTTGACTTCCTCAAGTCAATATTAAATTGGAAGTGTGATAACATCTTGTTAAACACACATACATTATATCCACTTTCTTCCCCGTGGCTTTCAATGAAGCACAACTGAAAATATGGAACTTCTGGCAGATCTCGTCTGGTGTATTCATGAAAGATTAATTTTTAAACTTGCATTACTTAGAGCCAGAGTTTGGCAATATAAGTTGTATAAATCATGAAGTCATCCTCATGTAATGAATATGATTATGTTTCTATATAAATTGACTTTCTCTTCCTTAATCACATTCATAAACAACTTCATTAATCTCTAGAAGTTTGGAGATCCAGAATCCAAAAACACTCTTCAGTATAACTATAGTGACATGCGTACGTCAAAAGTTAATCATTCACATAGTAATAGTTGTATGTTCTTTACTAATAATTTCTCCATTAATACCAAGGCGGGTAACAACCAATTATGAGCAAGTTGTACTTTTAATATTAAGGTTGACTGTTTAGAACTTGGCATACATTTTCTGATAAAGAAAAACTGCTAAATCTGATTTTTAGGTTCTAGGAGTAGCCTGTAAATGCCCATTGAACCCAGAATGCATGGTGAAGCGTAGAAGTTTCTGGAAGACCTAGTTCATAATAGACACTTTAATGTTTGTTGAATACATGTATCTACCCATCAGGCATAACAAACTTTCTAAGGGGAAAATATGTTAGGTACTCCAGACTGGGCTGCCTAAATACATCTCTCTTCTCTTGGAAAAAAAGATATCCCATAAACCCCAACTACTTATGGTTTGAAATCCATTTTAATTTCCTAAGGATAACATTTAGCTTGGGTCTGGCTTCCTGTTATTTTATTTTCATTATACATAGTAGTTAAAAGCATGAGCTTGAGAGTCAGATCTGGGTTCAAACCCACTTTTTCTTTAGTCTTTAGTTATGTGCTTGATTCTTAACTAAAGGGGATGATGACAGTAATGTCCTTCTCATGGATAACAGTTTATGACACGTTTAGTACAGTGCTTGATACACAGTTAGTACTCAATATACACTTACCACAGTGAGGGCCATTGCAGAACTGCCACTTTTTACTTATTACTTTGGAAACTTTATATGTTATTTAAACTCTGCACAATGAGAAAGTTGAAATATGACTTTGAAAGTTTCTATTCCAGTCTTAAAAGCCTGTTATAGCTAAGGCACAAGCATAATAAGAAAATGTGACTACATCAAGTGAATTGTTATTCCTGCTTTAGGACAATGTTTCTGCAATTCAACTTTACCTAGTGTTTCTACAGATTCTGAGGGAAAGGAACCATGTTCAATTAAGTTTGGGAAATAACGGGTGAAAGAAAAGGTCTGCGTGTCTGAGCACAGCCTCCACTATACCAATATGCCTTATGATATTCCAGGTTGGGGAGATGGAGCTTCTCAAGTTTATTTGGAGACAGTTTAGAATAATGATTATTAGGTCAGATTCTGGTGGCAGATTATCTGGTTTCTCATTCTAGGCTCTGAAATTCACTGGCTGGTCCTTAAGCAAAGTTGCTTCAACTTTATTTATTTTTTATTTTTTTATAATTTTATTGAATCATAATGCTGTACATTGGTGCAATCATAGGGCATGATTCATATACATTCAGAAATGTTTTCATCATACTGTTACAGATAGCCTTCATGGCATTTTCTTGATCACTATATAAAGACATTGATACTCTACATTTAATAAGTTTCCCCAGTGCAGTCTCTAAGTCTCCCACCAGAACCCTCGAGTCAGAGTCCACCTGTGACAGGATCCCAGGTGACTCCTGTGCATGCAAATGTCTGAGAGTCTCTGATCTGACACAGGCGGAAGGCGCTGGTGGGCTTGGTGAAGGATTGTTCCTCAGGCCTCAGTCTGTTCCATCTCCTGCCAGTGAGCCCCACAAACTGCCCCCCTGCACCCCACTCTGTGCAGGATGTTCCAGGCACGGTGCACTCGGGGCTCCCACTGAACATGGCAGGAAACTTCTGAGCTCACAGATCTACAAAATTAACCAGAAGGATTTTAATATGGTTGTCTCATATTTATTGATACTAATAAGCAATTAGAATGAGCTAAAAGCTATAATTTTGTATTCGTACCAAAAACGAAACCATGAAGCAGTGATATACATTTTACTCTTAACACAGAGCAAATTATTATTATTATTATTATTATTATTATTATTATTATTTTGTGGGTTTTGCCCGAGGCTGGGTTTGTACCCTCCAGCTCCAGCATATGGGGCTGGCGCCTTACTCCTTTGGGCCACCGGCGCCACCCCAGAGCAAATTATTTATACTAAATTTAAATGTGGTGTATAAACACAGAAAGATGAATAGAAATATGATCATAATTGTGGAGAAATTAGAAATCTACATGAGTAAAGAGCATGCAAATTCAAAACATACTTATCTTGCTTGTTTGGTGTCATAACTTCCTAGGTTGTCATAAGCCAATTGGGTGGCTTAACGCAAAATAAATTGCTACAGAGTTTCAGAGGCAAGCCTGCCAGAATCCACAGTGTAGGAACAAGTTCCTTCTGCACACTGGAGGGGCCCCTGCCTTGTCTCTCCTTAGCTACTGATGCCTTGGTGGGAATCTTTGGGATCCCTGGCCTTTCAGCTACCTAAGTTCTCTGCCTCCACGCTCACCTGGGAAATCTCTGGGTCTCTACACCTGAAAGCCTCCTAAGGGTGCAGCCTCCTGGCCAGCTCAGCTCAGCTCAGACTAAATCCCTTGTCCTTTCCACTTGGAACCACCCTCGGGGTGACTGTATTTGCTGTCATTATTTGTGAGGTGGTTGCAGGAGACTCAGAATCTGTGGACAATGCAGGGGAGCAGAAACGCAAAGGACCCCACCCATCCCCCAAGGCTTCCAAGTGTGGGAGACCTGAGAATGTGAGGCCCTCTCCCAGACTGTCTCCACCTGCTGCTCTGTCTGATGAGTTCCATCCTCACCCCTGATGTGGAGGCTCCATCACAGCACAACCCAGGCAACTGCAGAAGGGAGGATGTCGGCATGTCCCAGAGCAGGTGTTTCTCCTGTCGGCCCCAGGTCTGTGTTTTCTGGAGCCTAAAGCTGCCCTTCCATGGTGGACATGGGACTTCATTATGGGTTTGAGCTCTTGGGAGGGCAGCAGGGTGGATGGCAAAAGAGAGAGGGCGCCTGTGTGGGCCCTTGCGTGTCCTCGGAGATGGACTTTGGACTGAAGTGTGCCCGGATGGACAGTGAGAATTTTAAAGAAAGCTGCCCTTTACTCCCTTCTGCCCCATGAGTGTGCTCAGGACAGGGTCCAGGTGAGTCAGGCTCTTTGCTGAGACACTGTTCCAAACAGTGGATGTCTGAGAACATCCACTGTTTCTAGATGATTTCTAGGATGAGGTAGAGAGTGGTGCAGCCCAGTCTGTGACTGAGAAGCTTGTCTCTGGCCGCAGATGCAATTGATTCCAGGGATGATTTGGGCTTCTGACTTATGGGACCTCTGGAGTGAGCGCCCTCACCTCCCTGACCTTCAATGTCTAGTCATGTAAAATAGAGAAAACAGTTACCACGAAAGAGCTCCACCAACTATTAGCATTTTACAGTGTGAATATGTGTATTGAATTAAGAGCAAACCTTAGGGCATAGATTAGGGATTTGTTTTATAAGCCTTCCTCTCTGAGTCCTCAAAAGTACCCTGGTCATAGCAACATTATTTGGGACACACTTATACAAAACTTTTTAAAAAAATCTTGTTCATATAAATTCACATGCAAGTGAAGTATTTTTATCTGTTAAATAGGGGAACTCTTCCCTCAGGACACATGCAACCTTCTGTGGGACGCCACTGCCTGGGAGGTAACAATAAATCTGATGGCAGGATTTCATGAAGGCACAAGCTGAATGACCTAAAAAGCTGTAGGTTCAAGAACAGACTGATATAAGGGAAGAAAGCTGCATTTGGGTCCCAGCAGAGGTCAGAACATACAAAGAACAGATGTGTAGACTGGGGCTCCTAATATTCACTGTGGGAACCACAGGGAATAAAATTGTGTGCTCATGGAATTTGGGATAAAGGAGCAGATTTTAGCTGTTCTTGCCTCTCTGCCACACACACTGTGGGAGAACAAAATTCATTTGTTCCTTGTATGAATCCCTTCGTGAAATGACATTTGCTGTTTCTTTTTATGTTAATCAATGATCGTTAATCAATAATCTTTAATCACTGCTCTTCTCATTACGCTTAACCTTGCACTTATTTGCTCTCTATGTGACTGTGACAGAGATAAAGTAAAACGTCATGAGCCGTCAATTATAGGTGTGGAAAACGTGTTAGAAGACGTTTCAAGATGTGCAAAGGAGCAGGATGTCCAGGTCAGACGGAGCAGGGCGCGTGAACTGCAACAAAGTTTCGTCTCATGCGGAGCAGAATAGGGCAAGTATGTCAGCAGCAACAGTTGCAACCATTTCCACAGCTAATTAATCACTTACCTAGAAGAAATAGCTAAGGCAGATACCTGTCAGACCAATATGGAGTCAGTGTCAAAGCTGGTGTGTCCCAAGCTAGATACATCCACGCAGGAAAACAGTCACATCAGCCCTTTCTGCATGTCCTGCCCTCCTGCTATACAGTGTGACATTTATTGTAACTTTTTCCTTTACACTTCTTTGTTACAATGTCAATAAGTACCCACTGGAAAATGGAATCAGGGCTCCACTTTAACAGTGCCGTTCTTCAGGTCTTAGTTCCCAAGAGCCAGAATGCTCCGCCTTGCCTCAACACACACACGCAGGTGCAAGCAGATAACTATAGGAGATAAAGGACATATTGGTTAGCGTCAGTATTTTTTACTATCTATGTGTACTTATGCTGTAATATCACATAGCATACCTTCAAGGTACACAAGACAAGTTATTTTAAGAATCCTCAATCAACAGTGAAGTCGCAACTGTATCAAAGAAAAGCAGTGATTTAGGCGCACATATGAACCGACCTCTATACCCGCTGAGTGAAACAGGTACCCCCTCCATTGCTGACGACCTCCTGACCACCCCATAACAAGGAACAGGGGAAGTAGGGGGAACCGGGATAAGAATTCGCTGAGGCCACCACAGCCCCCAAAACACTCCCTTAGGCTGAGGGTGGGGGAGGAGGGAGGAATGAATAAACAAACGGGATAAGAGTTTACTGAATTTGTCTTCTTTTGAAAGTTGTTCGCTCATCTGCTAACTGCACCTGCAAGGTCTGCTTCTGTGAAGGCCGCTTGTAAAATCCGGCAGCTTGTTTGTGTCAGCTCAACCAGCCCCTGCCCTACCTATACCTTATAAAAACCCAGGCTTCCCGCTGGTGGGGGCTGCTCTCTGGACTTAGGGAAATAGCCGGCTGGCCGAGATTGTATTTGAAGCCAGCACATTGTACCCCTTGATTACACTATTGTACACAGCTATGATTTAATGATAAAGATAATTAAAAAATAAATAAATAAAAGTGCTAAAAAAAAAAAAACAAACCCTGATTGGCATTTGAATTTTATCTGTCTGGTGGTCAATGGCTCATGCCATAAAAAGAGGCCCCCCACTGGGAGGGACATAAAAACCAGCATCTTGGTCACTGTCGCTGAGAGAATCCAGAGGGCCAGGACAGAGTATCCAGGAGGGGGCGCTGCTTCTACAAATTTTAAGTTGGCGGTTTGTTCTGATTAAAAATCAGAATATGACACGATTTCAGTCCTGACTGGTTAGAGGTGAGTAAATAAGAGCATAAGGGGCCAGCAGGGCTGGGCATCCCTCCAGTCAGAAGACCCAGTGCCTGGAGGATGCCTCACGTTAGAAGAAAAACTATTACAGCTGTGCTTGCGCGTCATGTTGCACGGCCCTTGCTTCCTCAGTGGTGGTGCACACGGGTTCACAGCGGACTACGTTTCCCTCTCCCCCCCACACTTGAATAGGAGGGACTCACCCAGGCTGAAGTGTTTCCCACACAGGACAGGGAGGCCCCTCCCTGTCTACTCAAAGAATTACAAGTTTATCTCTCCAGGTGCCGAAAAGGGACAAGGCAAGTTTCAACATCATTCCACCTACCCAGGGACACCTACACAGTTGAGGTTGTTATTACTCCCTTTTTTCCCCTCTTCTAACAATATCTTTATCTTATGTCTAAGATAGATTTCCTAGTCCTCACAAGGAAGCAACAATTTTCCCTCACTGTGCCCTTCTGCTTCTTTTACTTATTTTGTGTACCCTATCCTACTTAAAAATTAGAGTTTCCTGGCGGCACCTGTGGCTCAGCGAGTGGGGCGCCGATCCCATATACCGAGGGCTGCGGGTTCAAACCCGGCCCCGGCCGAACTGCATCAAAAATTAGCTGGGCGTTGTGTGGGGCGCCTGTAGTCCCAGCTACTTGGGAGGCTGAGGCAAGAGAATCGCTTGAGCCCAAGAGCTGGAGGTTGCTGTGAGCTGTGATTTCACCACACTCTACCCGAGGATGATAGAGTGAGAGTCTGTCTCCACCAAAAAAAAAAAAAAAAAAAAAATTATAGTCCCCAAATTCCCCTTTGGAGAATTTGGAGAAGCAGTCACATTGTTTTTGTTTGTTTATTTGTTTTGTGGTTCGTGTTTCTCCTGGACACATCCTCACATTTCGGCTTAATAAATCTCCTTTGTAGAGATCATTGCCTCAGTAACCTATTTGGGGTCGTCAATCTCCTAATCATATTTGGATAACAAAAAAACTCATTTTCATAAACAAATCTCCTATACGTAGGTCATTATGAAAAGTTTTGAGATGCCCCAAAATTATGAAACATGAAATCTATGCAGATGGAAACAAATGAAGCCCTCCCAGTGACATCAATAAGCAAAGCAAGTTGAAACCTACATGGGTAAATCAGAAAGGACACTGTCAACTGTGTTGCTTGGAAGTGAAATAATGGACCATAACATAGTCTGTCTGTCTCAAAACTTTCATAGTGACCCAGGTATTATACAAAAATTAAAACTACGTCAACATGCTTTTCATACGTTGGGAAGATTCTGTGTCCTGAGTGAGGAACTGCTTCCTATACAGAGCTGCAGATATTCTCTAAATTGCATGAGACAGCTGCAGAGTCTCACGAGGGAGCATGAATGCCTAAAGTTGTCAACCCTGGTGGTGGACATCATGAGGGCTGACACCCCCAATGAGGGACTGAGGCAAACATTTCAACAAATCTATAATCCAACCTCAAGCATCCCCCAAAATTAACTACCTAAAACAGATCTAAATTTATGACCATTTGTTTAAAACATTGCTAATTATTTTTTGTTTGTTTCCCAGAATAAAAGAAAACTTATTTTTTTCTGTTGAGCTATTCATAGCTTGTAAGACATTGGTAAAGTGTATTTTGTAAGTAATTTGAAACATTTATTTGTTTCTCTATTTGATTCCTCTAGAATTTTTTTTTTTTTTTTTTTGAGACA